>JAEMON010000012.1:4872202-4895520 GCA_030264115.1 Lygus lineolaris
AATTCGCTAAAACCATGTAGGTAATAGTTTTTCTCGAACAGATTCATACGATTCACTCTTTGAACACAATTTTCAAAGAATCAAACAAAGAATAGGAAATACCTTCAGAAACTACGTGTGACTGTAAAGAATGTAGGTTAGCTTGCTCGATGAGAGTGGGAGGAGGCATCAAGCTTCCAATCGCGTCCAAAGAGGACGATGGTGGCGCCATCGCATCACTGAGCATCGGAAGTTCCATCCTTCTCGAGCTTGACGGAGAGGGCGGCACGAGAACTGGTGGCAGTGGCGGGGGCAGGACCGGTGGAGAAGGTTTTTTCCTCTTCTTGTTATTCTTTTTGGTCCTCGAGACGCCCAAAACTCGGCTCTTTTTAGAGACTTTCTTGGAGTGCCGGTGGTCACTGCCTGAGTGTGATGTTGGTTCCTACACAACAAAACACAGTTTTCAACACAAATATGTACCCTGCTACAGGTTTATAATAGCTGAAAATGTGAGGTGCAGCTATATGCCTTACATTTATGGTTCTTGCTACTAACATCTAGGAGAAATAGGCGCTGAAGAAAAATATGCGCTTTTCTAGAGTCAGTCGCATTTTCTGAAGCTTTATTAATAGAATGGGGAAATCCAGTGCGTCCTAACTTTGCATTTTTTACTTCAAATTCGGATTCCCCACACTTTGAAACCCACAAATTGTAATTTTCAGCTCAAAATATAATTAGGTTGGCTGTAAAACGGGTGAGAAGATCACTCGTGACGTCCTCTGTATCTTTTTTACTGCACTCGTCACCGCTCACTTCCAATCATCGGATACCCCACACACACCCCTTTTTGGAAAGCTCTTGCTGGAATCTTTTAGTTGAACGAATAAAATGGAGTAGCCGGAAACGCCCATTCAGAATAAAAAGAGACTTACGTGATGAAGGGCATGAAGGGAACACAGAGGTGGATCGTGCCGGATGTCAAATGTTGGTCTATTGCACTGCATGTTGTCCAGACCCCGGCTTGTACAGTGGGAGAACAACCTCTGGTCCACGTTGTACATGATGTGCCGGAAGCAATGTCGAGTGCACGGCAGGGCTTGCATCTGGCAGTCGGCGTAACTGCATTTCTCACCCGTCATGAGAAAACGGGCACCCCTATGAATTGAACAAGAAGAAGATAATGGTGAGTTGCCATGCTATCATCATAGATTCTACAGATCATCTTTGATTCTGTAGAAAATATATCACAATCAGATCAAAGCATAGCATATTCCCAAAGATAATGCGTTCTACGTTTCTGGTAAAGATAAAGACCCAAACTAATTCTCCTCACTTTGTATTCATATGAAGTCTACAGAATGACTCTTGTTCTGACAAGAATGATACACCACCCCAATCCACCCTGAAACCCTTAGGGTGATCCACCAAAATCTCTGAAGAAAGAATATTTCACAATTTTAACACTAGAGCACATTGATGTCCCCTTAAAATCGTTTTTCAAAAGAGCTGAATTCCCTCATGTTGAAGAAATTCCCAAAAATGACGAAACTATTTGTAATGGAGGAACTATTTTGCTTGGAATCCACAGAGAAATGGAAATTGGACCTAATCATAGATTGTAAAATAGTATAAAAATTACCATAATAATCCTGTTAAACATATCGGGGTCTGAAATAGGCCAGGCTTCAAACAAATACTAACATCTACTGACAACTCCGAAGTCAGAGCAGAGGGAATTCCCAGAGAAAAACCCAAAATCATAGGAAATACAGTAATTCACTGATCTAAATATACACACAACACCGTCCAAATATTATAGATAAGTAGTGATGAATCAACCAACTCTTTGACAGGAGGAGATTTCTTGGCAAGCGTAGGATCAAGAATAGCAGCGGTAGCATTGGGAAACTTCCGAGCAGCAGCAACTACAGCTGACAGCAAACTTGTACTGGGTTCTTCAGCAACCTTGAGTCCCCTCAAGGTTTGCGCGAGTCGTCTGCGCAGTTGGGCACGAGTGGCTTCGACGCGCTGCTCCCGAGGTAAACCTTCATTACTTCCGTTGCCAATCTTGGTCGACCAATCACGTTCGTAGATTGAACGAGAGCCATCTGCCTCGTCGGATTCTGAATCGGATACTTCCACACCTGAAGGAACACCAAGAGCATTCGAGTGAATGGGGAACTTGCATGTTTATTTTTTATTTTGTAATTTGAAAGATCTTAGTGAGAGCTTTCCAAAAAGGTGCTATACGAGGGGTATCTGACGATTGAAACTTACCAAAAATGGGTTATGTAATTTTAACCTAACTGACGTCACTGATCCTGGGCAGGTCCCTCAGCTCCCATATTTTGCGGAACCTAAATTACGTCACGCGCTCCATTTCAACCAGCTTTCTGGTCAAACCAATCAAAAGTCAAAATTTCAAGCTGAAAATTGGCGCTAGGGAGTTTTAATGGACGTTGAATCAGATATTGAGGTTCAAAATGCAGAATTCCTACCGATGCAAGTTCCCCAATACCAATATAATACTATTGTATTATGACGATACCTAGGAAACGAAGCTGAATATAATTATAGTCATAAGATAGAAGTGAAGGTTGAACTGTGCATCCTTGATCTCTCGATTTGATTGTGTAGAAGTGTAAAGGTCATATCAAACGAGTGTTATTCCAGCTTTTTCTTATTCCCAAACATGGTGTGGAAGAAGGGCACTTTTCAGCTTTTTTTTCCAAGATCGACTTCGCCACCCTTCACTAAAGCCTGGTGTACATCCTAGCAGAGCATTTTTAGATCACAGGCAGATTTAGAACTCTTCCTAATTTTTTTTAAATTCCATTTTGTGCAAGAAAAAACTAAAACATAACCCTTGGAGACTTAGCTTGAAGTGATGTTAGAGTTTCGAAGGTTTCAGATTGTATTCTTCTTCAACTTCTCGTTCTGATTTTACTTCAGTTTTGTGGCCGAAAAAGTGAAAATAAAAGCTGAAAAAGCTCATATGGCCTTAATAGAATAATCACGTGGTATCCCTGCACTGTGATTATAATATTTAATATAAACGACCTACAACTTCTAAGTGTTTCCATTGCATTTAGGAGATTCTAGCAGTTTCAATGAGTTTCACGCGCTTCAGACCCCCGTCAGGCAGGCTTGTGGCCATTAAAAACACTAGAATACCTTGTATGGTATCCCTACTTTAGTGCTCATAAATGGTTTAGTTGGCAGCACTGCTTATCCAACATCAGAATCCTATACAACCTACCAACCTGATCTCCTGTAAAAGTTGGGAAAACTGAGAGAAGGATGGTAGTCAGTAGTGAACAGACGTGGTTCAGAATTTGTTGCTTTTGAACTTAGAATTGGATTCAGCACCCTCGAAAACCTACATATCCATATTTTCAGCTCTGAAATCCAACCAGTGTAATGGTGGAAATGAGGTAAGGACAAAGCGATGTGACGTCCTCTGTCGAATATGTCCCACTCATTCAGTTCCCACTTGAGTGGTGACGATACCCATTTTTCTTTCCTCTTTTCCAATGACATCTGATCAACCAACCTATCATGTTCCTCCTTTTTGAAAAGCTGTCTGTTAGACCTACAATTTGAAAGAATACGAAAAATTCGCATCTGATCTCTACACAACAACATGTGAGCACATATTGTTGTGTTTACACAACAATATGTAAGTTAATTCTAATGACCATGTACTATTTTGCCATACAGTCCAAAACACAGTAAACTCACCTAGAGGATAGAGATCTCTTTTGTACTGATTCATGTCGTTCTGAAGACTATGTATTCTCTCCAGCAGTTCATGTTTAGCATTACGTTCTCGTTGCCACGTGCTCTTCCTCGGCTCCCGTTTTGCTGGTATGATGATATTGTTTGGGTCCCGTTTAGCCGAGGGAGGATGATCATTTGACTTCTTGTGTGAAGTAGATTCCACCCTCTTACGCTTGGAGCCGCCGCTGCTCTTTTTTGCAGTCTCAACCACAGCCTTCGGCGCCTTGGGAGCAGGTTCAGTTTTAACCGTTTTAACGAGAACCCGACCCGGCTCTAGCCGAGACTTATCAATGCACACCATGTTGAAGGTTTTGTTCGTGGACGTAGACGCTTTCTTTGTGGCCGGGGCAGTAACTGGTTGGTGCTGCTGATGCTGGTAAACACTCGGTGCTTGAGGCTCCGGCTCGGCAAATGTATAAGGATCTTCGGACTCCTCAGCTTTGATTGTGTGGTTGGCGAAGAACACCTGGTTGTTCCCAACGGGCGCAGTCAATTTTCTTGCAGGGCTAGTAAGGCAAAACTTGGGGCGAGACGGGTTGTTCTTCATGATAGCCTCAATCTTACCCTTCGTGCAGCCTTTCCTGTCACGTTTCCCCCCGGCGCTCTTACCCAACGAGGAAACTTGGACATGGCCATTGTACCTGAAACATGAAATCAATAGACACATGTTACAGAAGTAAGTAGTAGAACGGCCATGGATTATGACTTGATGAGCGTATTTTCAAGGAAATAATATCCTAAGAGCAATTTTCAGCAAATGTAACAAATTTGTACTTAGCGTGTTTAGACTGGTAAATTCCAATCAGAATTTTAATAGGCTATTCTTATAAATATGAAAATTTTAGGGGATCCTGAATAATTATACTACATTACATGTGTCTAAAGGCCAGTTATTGTAGATGTTAAAGGAGATAAATCTAGTTTTAAGACGGATTTAAGTTAGATTTACGTAGGATAAATTCACATTTCTAGTAGATTCACCAAATTTCAACATATTGTGAAAGATGTAAAATTGGGAATAACCATCCAATCCGTTGGTACATAAGATAAAAAACTAGGTACTTATTTACATCCCTCTCTCTCTCTCTGTCTAATGTAATCTATGAACGAGCCGTTGAATAAAGATTTTGTATGGCTCAGTAGGCCCCGAAGAAGACAAATTTGTGACGAAAGCTCGGTGAAGACCGCTCAACCCCAGTAGTTGAGATCGAACGAAGCAACGAAACCACATTACTTCGATCTCACGACCCCAACTAGTTGTACAAGCTGTTAGATGAACGGCTCCATCTGATCAGTAGATAATATCGAAGAGTATCAAGGAAAACAACACAGTCGGGATAAATATCCCAAGAATCACAACTGGGAGTAGGCAGGTTCGTGTGGGAAAAGCACCTACCCACGTCCTACCCTTGATTCAAGTTACTCGGTGGTTCTACCTAAATGGTTGCAATGCCCGTTGCCTTACCTAGGATTACTCAAGTCAGATATGCTGAACATGTCTCGAATAAACGCATCCTGCATCACTTGCGAAAAAGACGAATTCTTACGGCATCCCCGAGGGCGAATGACATCTTATGGACTCGCCCTGTGGAAATGAGGTAGATAGCAAGTTCAAGATCTGGAAAACGAAAAAAAAAAACAACTGATGAGATTCCTGACACCGTACGACCGTACCGTGCATTTTCGTAACTTCCAACCCACAAAAACCGCACACCAATTCATGCAAAACTTATTGAATATCATGCGGCACACAACAATCTTCATTTACTACCCACCAAAGTGAAAAACATACCTTCTTTATACGCAAAAAATTAACAATAAACAAAAAACAGGCATTATCATAACCTCCATCATCACGATCAACTTCAAAATACAATCCGGCAATTCTATTTGCACTGAATATTAACACATTTATGGTATAATTCTACACCTCAATAACGTTTTACAAGCAAGAATATCACTGATTAAGCCGAAAAACAGTGGTTTTAGAGGGTATCATCGGAGGATCCAGCAGTGCGCAGATACCTTGTTAACAACGTCAAATTACTCGGTAAAACATACGATAATCTTGCATCGTGCGGACACAACATTTAATTAATATTAATTATGAAAGTAAGCTCACCGAAATTTAATCCAGAAAACTTTACTAATTGAGAAATAATAAGTAAAAACTCCAAATTGTTTTGAATAGAACAAAATGGCGTCTGATCTACGGATTTCGGAAGGTTACGGAAGGATTTACATTATCAAATTATTGATGGGTTTAATTCACTTGAAAGACTATTTCAACAATGAACTACCGATGAAATTGAAGTGATTTGACAAAAAGATCTCGCAAACGAGTTAAAAAGTAGAATAATTCTAGATTTAAACGTATAGAATGATTTTTAAATCATAGGCAAGGATCAACAACTTCATTTTGTGTCTGATTTCAGAATCCTTATGGCTTTATAGTGTCCAAATGTCCAACAAAACACAGAGAAGAGATTGTGAGCTGAACGAGTCCATGTGTATACTCGTGGAAGAAGGAAAAGGAACTCTTCCTTCCATGATTAACATATTAATTCATGAAGACCATCTGAAGGTCTCCTTGAAACTCGAGGACCGTCTTCTTTTTTTAGTAGAGATTCTATTGTATTTTTAACAGCTATGTTACTGAAATTTAATAATTGTTGTTGTGGTTTCTGAAGAAGTTGAAGTTTAAGAAGAATGTTTATAAGGATTTAAACCTACTATAACCATTGATTTCAGGAATGAAACAACATTATTCCGTTTTATCTTCTTCTTCTGGTTTGTTTTGTATCGGAAATTGTCATGGTCATTGGTGATTTGATTGGTCAGTTCTCAGTTGTCACGTTTAATTTTCATGTTATCATGTTATTGGTTTGTGCGAACGGTACTTGAACTATTTTGGTGCTTCGAGAAAATTAATTCTCAAATTGTTCGAGCTTTTAAATTATTTTTTCATTGAAATTACCGGTCAAAAATCTTCGGTTCGAACGTTTGATTTGCAGTATCCAGCAGGTGTGGAGGAATGAAATGGTGAACCTTGGAATCGATTTCAGCTTGTCAACGTCAACGCCCTTATAAACAATCGAAAGAGGAAAGAGCTAAACAGCTCTCGTATTTCTTCAACGTTTCACATCAATTCTTCATGGTTTTCGAAATCTGTTCGACTAATAATTTTTTACAATACTTATCACTTATAATGGACCATCAATAGTGGTCTTGAAATGGAAAACTCATATCAATTTTGATGTCACACCTCATCTGATATGATAACGTTGTTTGTGTATAATATATACGTCTTGGTCTCTGTCAAATCAAATTATGGGATATAAATTAGTCATTGGACGTGTCTTGTGTGGGCATCGTTTTATAGTTATTGCTTGTTGCTTGGCTCGATTATTCTGCTGAGTTTTGAAAGTTGAAAATCGTTCAGATGCCTATGCCTGTGGATCTGTATTTTTCCGAAAACATGGAAGACTTGATCAAGAGGAGTGAATTCGTGGTACCACAATCAACCCCCTACACAAAGTAAGATTTCCTTTGAATTATTATAATATTTTGGATATCTGAGCGACTGAAGTGGAAGTTGCAGAATGATGATTTAGATAATGTCATTCCGGGTAGATAGGTAAGAGAAATCGCATTTTTCTGAATGATTATTCAGGTACGTAGTAAGTAGGTATACCTATGTCAGAGAAATCCATGATGGTTCGTCGTAGATTTTGTCCTTCAGCTCAATGGGGAACTTGCATGGTAATTTCTTTAATTCGTAATTTGAAAGATCTTAATGTGGGCTTTCCAAAAAGTTGCTATATGAGGAGTATCCGAAGAATGAAAGTTACCGAAAATGGGTCTTATAATTTGAACACAACTAACAACAAGTAGCGATGGGTCCTTGTTAGATCGTATATTTATGTTATCTACTCAGAACATACTGTGTACATTGGTATAATTAGAATATAGGAACTGAATGTGCGCAGTAGGGTTCTGCGAAGTTAGAATAATACGACTAATAACAAGAGGTCTGTTCCAACTAGCGGCGGTGCAGGTAATATTATTCGAATTTTTTAGCTGCGCTCACACTTGGGGGCAGTTTGTTGATAAGAGTCTGCGCACAAGGCTCTGCTCAGCTAAAACATTCGAATTGCACCTGCACCTCTGCTAGTTTGAATAGACCGTGCTTAGAACAGTACACTGGTAAGTAATCCAAATGGGGCTACAGATCAGCTACATAATGTACCTATATAGTTAGTTTAGCGCGTGGACGAGGCTTGCTTCTAGCCATTCAGAAGGTCTGCCATTCACATCAGGTCTGTTCCAACTACCGGCTGTGCAGGTTCAATTCTAATATTTCTGCTGCGCAGAACCTTCCACGCACACTTTTGTTTACAATTTGCACCAGTACAGCCGCTTGTTGGAACAGACCTATTGTCTGTTAAGAACAGAGATTTGAGTCATCAGGTAGAAGCAAGGGTCATGTTTTCAGGAAAGAACTGTGCTCTTGACGAAATATTAAGATAGACAGTTGAATGGTTTAGAAGCACAAATTCTTGACAGCACAAGTTCTTTATATACTGAAATTACTAAGTAGAGATAACGTGTGGCGCATAAAAATAATCAAAAATGAAGTTAACTTGTTTTCATGAACTAATGGGGTCTGCGCATGATTTTTGTTTAAAATTTTTATTGAAAGGGAATTGATTCAAAATGCCCATAGTGGGGTTATTTCTTAATTATGTGGTCTCCCTATTTTTTTATCGTCGAAGAAAAATGTGAACGTTTGAAAAAATGCGCGCGGAAATGGAGCGCGCCGATTGGTCGAAGCGCATCCATGCGGAGAATGTCGGAACCATCGGAACGGTGTTTGAGAGGGCCAGCAAGGGGTGTGACGTACGTACCTCTGGAGGTACCTACGTCACACCCCACCGCGAAATTCAAAACATTCCATTTTAACATGACGATTTCTGCTACCACATAGAGTTTTTTATCCTGATAAATAAAGTTTACTAGTCATGGGAACTCGAATAACATAATTAATGGGTTTTTTCCAATTTTTATTTCTCATGCGCAGACCCCATTATGAAACTAACGAATCAACAAGCGCCTACAAGAGCCCCATTTCACCCTTCCTCCCCTTGTCGGTCACAACTGGGGCCCTGAAAGCATTTTGATTGGGCGATCTTAGTTACAGTTGGAAACTAGAGAGCGCAGCAGCAGTTCTCCTCTCTACATCCCATTGTCAAGAGTAGTCACGTTTAGAGAATAGTTAGTGAAGAAATAGTGATAATGAACGAATTTCTCGCTCAATAAAATAGTTTCAACAGATTTATGGATGATATGCCCTGAGTATCCGTACCATTACAACATTGACTTCCACAAATATTCAGAAATATTCACTACGTGACTCCCATAAAAGCAAAATAGGTATCTTCTTATCTCACTCCCAACTTTCAAATCAAAAAATTGACAAAAGTGAGCGGGTAACGCTCATTGGCTGCTCTCAGTCAATTCCCTTTATTACCTCCTTCTCTCGGCAGTTTACCTAAAATGAACTTCTAGATAGCATTTCACTGGTGGGAACTCATAAATTCAAATTTCATCAATGCACACTCGACCAATGAGTGATGGAATTCTAGTGCTTCATTAAAATATTTGCAATAAATTCGGGTTCGATTAATTTTTGAAAGCCCGTGTCTCCTCTTACCTACCTAAAAACTGATTTGTATATTTGCAGGTGCCTCTCATTGATGGAAAAACTCCACAAAGAAGCTGAAAAATCAAGGGAACGGTTAGACGAGGAAAATGAGTTCTTCCATCTTCACCGATACTTGACTCTGTCCACCTACCTCTCAAAAAGCAATAAGAATAAAGAAAGTAAAAATAAAAGTGTTAACAATGAAACGTTCTTGGCAAAAAAGAAGAAGGAATACGCCCGTGCCAGTAAAAACATTGGTCGGTATAGTGAACTTCAGACAAAACTGAAAGCTAGGTGAGATCCTCAGTTGATCAATGTCAGTTGGTTGATCGTTTTGAGAGGTCTGCAATCAGTACAAAGGTTTTTATATTACTAACCGACTGAAAAACAATAGCAGTTAGTCATTTATTTTATTTTTCAATTTCATTAGTCTGTTTTCTATGTGTAGAATGTAACTGAAATGAGCAGATTATTGTTTGTGTGTGCAACCAGCGTCTCAATCCTTGATCAAGATCTTGGAGGCTGTGGTTTATGAAGTATCCATGCACCAACCAACTTTTCTCTCATTCTTATTGTGTGAAAAATATCTATTCCAGGTATGAGGCTCGAGAAAGACAGAAATCGATGTCCAATGTTGCCATCACCAATGCAAATAATTTCGATAACTCCGGCAAGTTGGCGAAACCAGGTGAGGGACACCTGTGAGGTGTGATTCTGTAGTACATTTTCTGTTTGGTCGATAGAACTCTTCTAGAAAAGTTCATATTTAACATTATCGTTTCAGCTCCATCACCTCTCAGCGTTGCTGTGGAAAAAGGGTTTATCGAGTGCAACCAACTCTACTCATTCATAACGAACAAAACTAGGAAAGAATTATTGTTGATATTCGATGTTCGCTCTGCCAAAGACTTCAAGGAGTCGCATGTGGACTTTGATCACATCCTCAACATTCCTGAAGAAATTATCAGCTCTGGGTTAGTAAAATGTGTTAACTCCAGTTAACACGTCCACTGCCTCTCCAAAAACCAAACTTCTCACGGGCCTGAAAGGAAAAATCGATTCATTCACAAATGTCGAAATTTTGACTACAATGATTGATTATAATTTTTGGATCAACCTGACGATACAGTTTTTGATGGAACAGTAATATTCGAGTAAGAATCGATTTTAGATTGCTCGATTAGCTCCCCCAGCCACTAAAATTTGGTCGTTGGTTGTCCCTGTTTTTGATGTCCTGTCCATCGAGACGCACGAAGAAACTATTTCGATGAACTGTCCATCGAGACGCAGTGAACGTGTTAAAGAAGTGTTGGTTCAACTTTGATCAACTGAAAATCCCATTAGTGCATGGAAACAAAGTAACTACTGATAAGCTATGTCCTGTCAGTATCCCAGGTTGAAGAAGTTTTTACACACAGTACACATTTCTTTAAACAAGCTTGGATACTATCAATCCATGAACTAAATAAATGATTAGGTTAAATAATACAACTGTAAAACTAAGATAACCTTACAGAATCCACCACGTTGGATGGGATTAATTATAGATTTTTAGCAGCCAATGGGTGCAGTCAACTGAACGGTTCCTGTGGCCTTGTACTATAGCAAACAAATTTGAGATGCTACCATTAGACGTTTGGCCTTACTAGCCAGTTTTGGTTCAAGTTTAAAGCCACGTCAATCATCATTGGAGTGACGCTAATGTATGGTTGCTGGATGATGATGGATGAAATGTGTTATAACATGCGACGGTAATGCATCTCCCGGTGCTTGGCACCTTTCTAACATTGCCCGCTGAGTGTGTGACTTCGTCGTCACCCATTCATTCAAAGCTGCAGCGCCCGGCACTATAGTATCCATGAGGACGATTCAATGGCACCTGTTAGTGTCTTGCTAGAACTCTCTTTTATGTCGTTTATTGAACCCTAACTCTAGTTTATAAATGAGTATAGTTGGAATTCAGCCAGAGTTAAAGACTTCCACACTTACATTCTTTATTCCTCACATAAAGTTTCTGGACTAGCTTGGCCCATCTTCAGGTGAAACCTAAGAGCAGTCCAAAACACAAAATGTTCAAACCCCAAACAAAACAAAAATATAAAACCCTAACAATATAAATACTCAGACCCTCTAAAACCCAGAATCCCAAAATGTAATATTTATGTAGTATTACAAGTCGTAACTACTAAAGGTATGTACCTGTACATCAGAAATTATAACCTTTCAACTCTTTCGACTGAGCAAGCTTCCTTGCCCTGGGAGGGTTAAATTATATATAAAGTCCTTACACGTTAGTAACATTCACCTCAGGGTACAGAAACGAGAAAAGCTCCATTGGCTTCTGCAGAACTTTCTAATGTCTCTGAATAGGGTATCTACAGGTACGCCCCAGGTCTCCTATGCTTAAATAACATTTTTGGTAAAGCAGGACATGATAGAATGTTTTTAATTTTCAACTCAAGCTGTCGGTCAAGTGCTTTATCTAAGCTCTTGTTAAGAATCAAATGTTCACTTGTAAAATCTTGTTCGTGGTTCTCTTTTTCTGAACAGCATGTCTGCAGTCAGTTTGGGGAAGAAATTGGACGGAGCTGACGTGAATCTTTGGGAAAAGCGTACTGACGCAGACATTTTAGTGCTAATGGACTGGTCAACGTCTATGTCTTCGCGTCAGCCATCTTCAAAAGTTATGGTGCTTAAGAATATCATTCTACAGGTAAATAAAATCAATAAATTATGGTCATATCTCATCAATCACTCACGTGGACTAGAGAATCAGCTGACTGAACAGCCTTGTTGACATGCAGAAGGTCCAGAGGTCGAGGGGGGGGGGGGGGGGGGGGGGGGGGGGGGGGGGGGGGTGTTCTGTAAGCTAAACAACTGTTGGTAACAACAGTTGAGTTCGTAAGTTGGTGGTGTTAAACGCCGCCATGTTTTGCAAGTGAGGTGTTCTGTAAGGAAGCAACATCGACAAAAGCTGTCCACTGTGGACAAGCTTGTGACCGCCTTGGGAGGTGGTGAGAAGATTTGTCAAGGTTAGGTGACTGAATCAAGTTATCTTGGATCGTTATCATTTACTGGCGATAATTTGAGCGTTTGTATTGAGTTATTAGCGTGATACATCAAGTTGTCATAATTTTTAGCGATGTGAACCATTAATTATCATATTTTCTTCCTTTCTCTTTGACATTTACTATTGATACATCGTTTCCAATCGATACATCGAGTACCGACGCGATAATTTCTCACAACTCTTGTTACAACAGTCGTTCTGGCATTTTGACTTTCCAACTGTGGTTTTCAATAGTTGTGATAACCCAAAATTACAGAACACCAACGATTGGCCACGATGAACTAGAGTAAAAACACAAAAAATGGACAGATTTTGTATTTCTTTCCCAGCCGCCATCTTTGCATAGGATACATCAATAATATAATAACACCGTGGTTTCTAAAGGTGATCTCTGACAAAGTGTTTCATTCTCTCCACCTATCTGTCAGGTGCAACTTTTAGCGAATTTTCGAAGAAAATGAAGCTATTGCATGCAATGGCTTCAAAATTTTTGAAATGCAAATGTTTGAAAATTTTCTTCATGAAAATCCGTTTCAGACTATTCTTAAACGATTCCTGAAAATTAACACTTTTATATATATATATATATGTGTGTGTGTGTGTGTGTGTGTGTGTGTGTTTATATATTATATATGTGTCATTCCAGACGATATCTGCCCGTGGGATCGAAATAAAAAATCCAAAAAAAAATTTAAAATGTCAATAATATCAGAAGTAAGGATGAGTTCGTTGGCCAGAATTTTTGGAGTACTCCAAGGGGTCAAATTTTGAAAATTTAGTTCAAAAAATCGCAAAAAACGTGTTTTTTTAAGGTTTTTGGTGTGAGATACCATCCTAAACATAGGAACATATGGTATATTCGGAATCAGCGTGAAATTTCCTATAAGAATCACCCACTAAATCGGTTAAAATTATTCTTTGAAAATTTGTTCACCAACTCATGCTGCATGAATGGAACTTTTTTCCTGTTCTTATGAACAAGTTCTGTTCTTTTTCCAGTGTGGCAGAGCCCTGGGACATGTGGACTAGGTTTTACACATACCGTTGACAGATTCATTTTGCAGTGCTTGCTGATACTTTTCTCTGGAATCATACGAATAGACTTGTTCTCCCATCTATGCTCATTTATCATGTTTATGTGAGTTTTTAAGGGCTGTATTGAAATAACATTCTGTTTCTTATAGTGGGACCCTTTAAAACACTACAAGAGTAAACCTCTCATTCTCCAAGGTGGATATGAAGAGTTGATTGAGCGTTATCCTTTGATAACCACCAACCCCAAAGTAGAAATACCTCGGTCGCCATCTTTAGCGCTGTCTGATGCACGTAAGCATGAAAGCTGCCATATATTTCATCTGTCTTTCATCATACCTTTGAATGTCATAAAAAATTGTCATTCCTTGCGTTGTGGTCCTTCACCAGTACATCCAGACTGGACAGATTAATAATTGTTGGTACCCATTTACATTGTTCCTAATGTTACGTGTTTCCTAGCTTCAGTAAGCGATTTGGAGTACCCCCTTGAAGATTTGGAGCCAGAAAGGCCCAAAACGGCACCGCCTGTCCCTAAACCTGACCCACCTCCGCAAGAAGCTCGACATTCGGCGCCTTCTACAGTCGATCGAAGTACCAAGGTAGGTCACCAAGATACCTCACAAAATCACCAAAATCGTCATGAAAACTATTTTTGACCATGGGATTACAACTACTGCACATTCGTGTTGTGCTCTTTCCCTTCCATCCTAAATAATTTCTGGATCTTATCTTGCACCTTGCTCCTCCAAACTGGGCAGAAGTCGAAAACTATTATTCATAAGCTATAACAAGAGTGAATTATTGTAATAATGTTTCATAATGTATTGTACTCACAGCCTACCACTGTCGCCTCCAATACTCAAGTCACCGATGAGAACATCGACAGCATCATTGACGACTTGGCGGATTCTCTCAGCGATGATCTTGGACCTTTGGAAACTCCAAATGAAGTCGACGACACAAGAAAATCTCATATTGTCGAGCCTGTGCCAACGAACACTGCAGCCTACTCTGATTCTTCATCTGATGACGAACCACCCAACAGTGGCGGTAACAAGGTCAGTTCATTCATATTAGCGGAATCACTTTACTTTTCGTTTGATCAATTTTTAAATTAATGAAATTATTACAGATTTTTAAAAAATCAGAAACATACTTGGGTGGGAGTTTTGCCTTTTTTTAATCTTGAAATCTGATTCAGCGCCCTTAAAATCCCCTAGATGACAATTTTCAACTTGGAATTAGGTCTGGTTCGACCATAAACACGGGTTAAAAGAGAGCGTGTGACGTCATTTAGGTTCCCTGCACGATGGAAGCTGAGGGTTCCCCCCCAGGAAGGAAAGGGAGAGTTAGGTTAAAATCACAAGACCCATTTTCAGTAGGTTACCCCTCATACTATTTACGCATTTACACTATTTACCACTATTTACCGCATACTACCTCACTGAGATCTTTCGAATGACAAAATAAAAAGTAACTCTGTAAATTCCCAATTGGAGTTATACAAGTCCTCCCCTGCCTTGTACGTACCACTTTGCTTAATGGACACTTATCATAATTATTTGTTTTTTGTAACTTTTTCTCTCAATTACATAATAATATACATATTGTTGTTAACAGAAATGAGGTTCATTCGTTGAGAAAATGTTCACAGAAATGAGAATGACAGCCAAAGACCCAAAATTGGTAAAACGTTGACATTCCGAAAAAAAGAAAAAAAACACGGTTTTTTAAATCTAGAGGAGTTCGTACAAGTTAGCGTTTTACCACAAACTGAAAGTCGAGTGAAGTTCCAATATGGCTGCATCACTGGGCTGAGAAGGTGCAGGAGTGCCAACAGGAAAACAGAAAATATTTCATTTTTCTTTGTTTTTTGCACAGACCAGGGTGCTCCTACCAGTTAACTCTTCCGGGAAATTATCGTAATATAATTTATTAGTCATCTTGAATTTCTAGGACTCGGAATTATTTTTAATGGAAACCAAATATGTTGATGATTTGATAGGTGTTTTTCTTTTGCATTTTCTTCCCACATTGAAATGGAATGGAATGTCCTTCCACGATGACCTCGTTCCCCATAACAGAGAACGACCGTTCAAAGCCTGATTTTTAGACCCACTGGGTCATTTTCCACTACGAATATTGAAAAAATTCGTCATTCTTAGGTCTGACCGGTCTCGAAACTCAGTACTACTCCTCTGTCATCTACAAGGAATGAAAAATTGGGGTTTGACAATTTCAAAATGCCATACCTCGAACAGTAGCTGCTTCACTACAATTTTGAATACCTACAGTTTTTCTGATTGAATGAGTCCACCCCGTACCATCAACCATACTGAAATCATTCTACATCGAATGTTTTCGGATCTTCTCGTTCCCTTTGGCAAGCAGAAAAGTTTTCAACTATAAGAAGTCACGCTAAATGACCGATCTGCAGCACACCAATACGTTTTTTTTTTTTTTTTTTTTTTTTTTTAATACAGTCGTTAACCTGTTTCTTTGGCTGTGATTCTGTAATTATGAATTATGTTGGATTTAATCCGGGATTTAAATTGGTGCTGATCAAATTTGCTCAGTAAATACCACATATTTTCGTGATGTACCGTCTCCTACTTGTTTTTTTTTTATTTTGATTCAGAAAGAAATACTTTATGACCGAAAGAGAAGATATTTGTTTCAAGATTCGAGAAGTAGATTTATTTCCAAGAGAATGAGAAGAAATTTCGATTATTGGCCAAGCTCCCAAATTAACAGTATGGAGACGACTAATGGTGTAGGTACCTAACCTCAGTGTCTGTAAATATGTGTTACCTGATTGTTGAATCAGTGTTTATCCCACCTTTTCAAAGGTAATTGGGGAATAGTCCTTGAAAAATAATCGATTTCCCAACTGTTCTGTTTACTTGAAGATTGAGTGGAGGTTTCAGTGATTTTTAACCTTATTTTTCCAAACAACAAGAAGGTAGGTAGTTGGTGGTGGGTTGTCTATCTGTAAAAGGCGTCACAGCATGGAGAATCGTTGTAGCACGGATTTTCAATGAAATTCACATTATTTCCTGCCACATTTGAAGGGATCCGCCCAAAAGACGTGGAAGGTCAAGTTTGGGATGGAACATGGATGTTCGGTGTTATCGAAACTTCGATGTTTTGGCTCTGATGTTCAATGTTTTTACCATTCTGGTGTGGATTTCTAAATATAGAAAAATGGATCTTCTTTCTTTCCTATCCTAAAACGCTGCAAATCATTACAGAACGGTTTATCATTTTCTGTATAGATAACCCATCTGCAAAGATCCTATTGGTATAGTAATTAATTACCTACCTTATATTTAATATATCGCGAGGTTCAAAATTATTTTTCGAGGAAAATGAGTAGGTACCTACTTGTAATTATTATTATCCGAGAGTTATGTCAGTCATTCTTAACGAAATTCAGTAACTAAGGAAGGGTTTCATCAGCTGATCTTTGAACGGAGATTTGGACTGCTCGAAAGATTTGCGATTCACACTCGTATTTCTGATATTTTTTCCTTTCAACCCTTAAGTCCTTAGAGGGAGCAAACGGTTGGTCCTAAAATGATCCGCGATCTCATTTAACGCTAAAAATCGTGTTATATTCGAAATCCATTGTAAAAAATCCAAAGACCTCGCACTCTGCGCGAGAGACGTGACAAATCGAAGCTTCAACATTACGAAGTGCTAACAGTAGAACCTAGAATACATTCGTAACGCAACTTTAGTGACTCCTTTATACTTTTAACCTTGCTTATCGTAAAATTTTGTAACGCATTTTTGGGACATATTTATACTTTTTACACCTCGTATCTATGTACACTAGAACCTACTCGTAAAATAAATTCGTAACGCAACTTTTGTGACACCTTTATACTTATAACCTCGCTTATCGTAGTCTTTTGACTATAAAATATACCTTCCTATTTGAAGTTTTCGAGCGTTATGAAAATTGCATCCCCTATTTTCTACCCCTTAGAGAAGACTGACAGTAACTCCGAGCTTATACCAAATAATAGGACCGGTATACCAAATTTCATTAATTTTGGTCCATGGTAACTAAAGAAAGGACTGCGTACGGCGGACAGAGAACGGCAGAAGAAAGACGGCGTACGGGCGGATTTTTTTTAAATTTGATTTTTGGATTCTACGTATCTTGAAACGTAAAACATCAAATTTTGAGGGGGGGGGGTAAATACTTTTTTTTGTGCTCAATTCCAAAGGTTCATTATTGAAAATAATAAACCAAATTGTACTGCCCTAATTTTTCTTGGGATTCTGTTGGTATAAACGTGTTAGCCTTAAGTTTGAATTTATATGTTTTTAATATCAATCAACAGTCGAAAACTCACTCATTGGTATGAGTCAACTTGTAGAGGTATCCACCAATATTGATCAACTTGATTTAGCAAAACTTATCAAGTGCCTCAGATGGTTAGAGCGCTGGGCCAGCATTCCTGAGTTGGTAGGTTCCCGCCAGAGCCACATTTTTTCTCCTTGTTTGCACTTCTTTTAGGTAAAATTTATAGGAATTTAAACTATTTTGATTTTAGAGTTGAAAACGTAGAAACAAAATGCTTTCCCCACAAATAGATTCTCGCCCAATTCTCTGATGTTGCAAGTCATACAAAGCATGATGTCTGTTTCACATATTTTCTTGGTTCCTTGTGTAACTGTTTACATATTTTCTAGGTTCCTTGTGCAACCATTCACGTATTTTCTGGGTTCCTAGTATTGCAATATTGGTAGGTGTTGTTGTTGTTGAGATGGGTCGTTCCAAGAATTTTTTGTCATCGTTACAAACGTTCCAGTAACATTTGTGTAACGGTTCCTGTTCCATACTGTTTTGCCCAGAAAACAAGGTCGCTCATGGAAGTAGAATCAGGCGCCTACTGCACCCAAGCTACCTCCATAATAATGTGTGAAGCTTCAGTGTTGTCACAATCGGGAAATTTCCATCCTCTTTGAATCTCTCCCTAACATTTTCAACAAAATTGTTTTTCGGCTAAAAAGGAATTACCTACCCAACTCTGAATGTACATTTTTTCATATTGCTGTTTTTTTGGGATCAATTGGTACTACTTAAGTACCTACTTGAAATGTGTTCGATCTCAGTGTTACGACAAGCGAACGAAGTAGGAAGAACTTTACGCAGAACACTTTCAATTCGATCATAAATCTATATTTTTTTTATAAAAACTCACAGAAAACATGCGTAGATAACATGAAAATACAACAACATGCTGTGGCCGCGTAATCTAGAACAGTCCAAAATACGTCCCGTTGGGGAGGCTGGCGGTCTATCCGTGGACGAGTCCAAAAACGGGATCCTCGGGGAGAAAACCCAGCAAGGCTTCAGGCTTCCGAGCGATGCTGCGCTCTGATGGCTCACTTACAAAACTCTCCAAACTTCCTGCCTAGCCAAGAAGCCTTCAGGAACCGAACGAAATGAATGAAGTTTCCTCAGATCTTTACCGACTTTTTGAGATGTATTACTATGAATCCCAACACTTGGCAACGGAGCAGATAATGGAACAGTTGGCAATGGAGCACAGAAGTTTCCTCAGATCCAAAATTCGTGAGTTTTTGCTATGTATTTCCCAACAGTTGACAATGGGGATGATAATAGCACAGTTTAGGTGGATGCTCCTGATGAGGTGAATTATTCGATTAATCGCGAAGTGGGTTATAAGCTCAAGCGTTCCACAGGAACCAGTGATTTTGGAGAGGTGTCACAGTTCCTGGAACAACGCCCCTAGATTTTTAGGTCCAACTTAGAACGACCCATCTCTATATTGTTATTCCTTCGTGTTGTGGACTATACCCCGTATATTGTCGTTTAATAAACCTATTCTGGTTTTCAGGCTGCTGAATCGAGAAAACCAGACCCTGCGCTGGTTGATGATTTGCGCAAATTGAAACCCACTTTCAACAACAAGCAAGTTTATTAGTATTTTCATTCTGATAACGTTATTATTTTCTAGGAGAAATAGACCAATTTCAAATTTCATTCGTTGATCTCCTCTAAATTACCCATGAAATCCGTATCAATGGACATATTGTTCAGGACGTACGCTAAGCAACTTCCTAATAATGTCCTTGTTTCGATTTTGTGCTCATTCTAATTTTTCGTATTAAATTTTTCCATGAAAAGTGACCGGCCTACTGCGTCGAATATCGGAGAGAAGGGCCCCTCGATGGATGGAGATCGCCCCCAAAAGTAAGCTTCTCGTCCATTTTATGTGGCGTCGAGTAACTCTTAACTTACATGCTTATAAACGATGGCACCTACCTGATTATTTACAATTTTACATATTTCTTTTCATTGGATTTTTTCCGATGACAAACCTCGTGTTTTATCAAAAAATCAATTAAAAAATGGCTAATGAGATAGGTAACCTACGAGGTTATTATTGGTTAAAAACGTAGGTGTATGTCGTACCTATATTTCCTACAAATGTACGTTCATGTACCGAGAGAACAATCAACTCATTCCTGGAAGATAGAACAATGAACGATGATACTCGAAGGGAAAATACATAAACTGTTTATGAGTCCATGAATATGATTTATTCAGCTCTTCGAAAATTCCCTAAAAGAATTGCTAGACTGATTCAACAGATGGTTTGCAAAATAATATTGTTGCCATCCTCAACAATTATGGAAGTCTACTTATTACTACCTACATCCTCGAGAACTTGACAATTTACTTGTTACCTACTTAGGTACCTATCTACTCAATCCTTAATGTTATAATATTATTATATGTAGGTCCCACCATACTAACTAACTTTGTAATTTCCAGATCGCGTAGTGCAACTTCAAACAATGAAAATGGTAAGCTTTCTTCAAGAGAAAATAAAAATATTTTATTTAGCTGGAGTAGAAAAGGTCTCTTTAGTTGTAAGTAGGTATTTATTATTATTATTTTGGGTTTTTCTGGGTTGTTTATTTACTGAGTTGATCTGATAGGTAGAACAACCAGAGATATCCACACTCTTCCGGAATTGGACACTCTTCCTTCTTGATTAACTTAATTTAACCTATAGTCAAGGAGGCGAAGGGTTACAAAGTTGCACTCTCCTCAGAGGTATACGGCAGTAATCATCTCGAGAACTGACATAATTTGGTCTGCCCTCAGTTATTTTGGGGGTTTGTGGGTTATTTATTCACTAAGCTGATTTGATTATTATCATATTTATTTATTTTCATTTTAATGAAACATTTTGCACAATTGCAGGTTTTAGCCGTGTTCCACTCAAGAAAGATGGCTCGTCAGCAGGAATTTTGCGCAGGAGCTCTTCATCTCCTAACATCAAGGAGGTATGTATTTCTGAAGTTCTCCTTGTATTCCTTTCAAAATTGAGATACAATTATTTCATTCATCTTACTATAAGTGGCCTGGAGAAGGCGTGCAGAGTGCGCGCCCTAGGTGGCCAAACATGTGAACTACACTGCTCCCCACTATACACCCTTTTTGGAGAAACCTTGCGGTGGGAAATTTGGCGTGTTTCTTATGGCTGCCCTGCTTTAGGAATAATTGCCCTCCTTCTCTTCGTTTCGGTGATTTGGAGCATATGTAGTAGAACGAAATAGAGGACTACCTTAAAATGTGTGGAGGAAACTTGAAAGTTGAGCGTTTTTCACTATAAGTAAGTAACTAGTTGTTTCGCAGCTGTAGGAGGGGAATTTTGTTATTTTCGAGGGCTGAAGTTGGTAACAAATTATCGTACGAGCGAGAAAATTACAGATGACTATAGTTCATTGTTTTCCAGCAGACTTTGCCTTTGGAACGTAAACCTTCCCCAGCCAACCGACCTTTTTTCGAAAATTAAGTCAAAAAACCGTATTCAGAGAGACTGTCTTAATTTATTTACCCTCTTGTTGTAGATGAGTGATGATGAGTCGCCGACCCACCACATGCCGAGCTTTTCCCGAGCCAACAAGCCTTCCACCCCCAAAGTCCAGCACTACCTGTACAGTGAAAGGACAGATTCCATCCATGGGACAACGGTTAGTATCCACTTCCTAAATGTTTGCGCTGTACTGCAGGATTCGAGTAGATGACAGCACGAATAGTAATTCACTGCGCATGAACGTTCACCTTGTTGACGAACGCTGTAAGACATTTTCTCTTAAGGGTGCTTACTGATTGGAGCTGCGCTAAGAGCAAGGGAAGGGTACAAAGAAAACAAACGCAGGTTGGCATATGAAGGAGTTCAGAGTGAGGCAGAACCTCAAGGTCGATAAGAGCGAAGAAATCAAGCCAGTTTGTTTTCGTCGCTCTTATCGCTGATCCCAACAGGCAAACTTGGGTTTAAAATGCAATTTGACCACCTCTTCAGCAATTTGTGCTATCCTTTATCTAGCAAGTAGTCGAATGTTGTCATATCCATCCGAAAAAATTCTTAAAACCTGCTGGAATCTTCTCAAACTTCATCGTACAAGTGATGAAATTCCCCGTATACAAGTCTCGATTGATCAATTACGTGAATCCCTTCTACTTTTCGCCCCCGAAGTAAATACCACATTCTCAATGACGGGTTTTTCCACAAAGAAATAATAATTATAAATCGCCTAGAAGGATTTGAACCGCTTTGACTCTTGCTCCACTCTGAATTGGCCAACTCTCCGCTCTCTTCGCTTCTCTCTTTGCTCTCTTCTCTCGCTTTCATCACAGCTCCAGTCTGTCAGCACCCTTTAGACTCAAGAAGCACTCTTGTTGGTTTGTTAGTCCGTGAAGACTCAATTTCCTGTCATTCGGGTCTCACTATGGCTTGAAGACTGGTGGGAAAGGGACTGAGCCTCCAGAACAGAGCAGCCATATTACTCTATGGGGAGGCTCAGCAAAGCACAAAGGGAAAAAGAGCAAGAAGAAGAAAAAGATGTTCAGATAGATGTAATCTAGAGTTAATGCCATTGAAATTTCATTGGTAATTTTTATTTCGTGGATACAGATTTTTGTGTCTCAAAAACACGCTTAGATTGGTAGGCCACTTGTTTGAGTTTCATTTACTTGGGCTAAAAAAAAAACAATAAACTATTTTCCATCAAAATCCCTGGCAGTAACGTTAGTACATATGTAGAAAAAGTACGTGTGAAATGGTTGTTCAGAAAAAAAAAACATGGAAATGACCCATTTTTCTACATTAAAAATAATGTTTGCCGATTTTTCAATTTTTTTCTATTCGACCGATTTGGACAAAATTTACAGCAGACTGGCTTCCAGGTGTGAAGTAGGGATGAAAAATCGGTACTCCAAAATCGATTTTGGAATCGATTTTAAAATCGACAGTTTAAAATCGATTTCATCGATATATCGGTTCTCAAAAATCGATAATCGCCGATTTTTTCAAAAAAATCTATTTTTTCAATTTTATTTGTTTTAAGTAATAGCTGCGGACAATGGGGTAAAATCCTCTTTCAAAATCGTACACAACAGTCCAGTCTACTAACTAATCTCTAATAAATCAAGTTAGGGAATAAAATATACAGAAACAAAAGACAAATTGTTTGATAGTTGAAAAAGGGATAGGTTTCAGCCGCCACCACCAGGGGCTTTTTGTCCAGAATCTGGTAACACTGCCTACAATCCACTGATGATGAACTAGGTACTCTGATCTGAGAATGGTAGGTAACTGATATAGTCATACCGTTGTAACCTGGAACATGGATTGTAGGTAGAAATCGTGTACACTCATGGCAGAAAACATCGGTCGGGGAAGACTGGGCCTCGAC
>JAEMON010000012.1:4925196-4935675 GCA_030264115.1 Lygus lineolaris
AAGGAAAGTAGTTACTTCCCTTTTCGTGACAATTTCGTGTGATGCTTTTCGAGTTATGTGCCAGAGTAAAGACATAAAATGTCAAAAACAATCAAACCATGTCAAACATGGTAACGCTTTTGACGGGACAAAATTTAATATTGACCCCAGCGAAAAGACATATATAATCATTCATGTCAAAATGGAACAAAATGAATTTATTTATGATTTCTTAGAAAATTGTGCGTGTTACCCGTCAGAAACACGAATCAATTAATTCTTCAATATGAATATCAACTGACGTATTTTATGTAATTAAAATTAAAAGGGTTTTCCTGAAGGGGCGGACGACCATCGATTCTACGCAAGTGCAACCATCGATGGCATAAACATCGTACATCGAAACAAACCATCGAGGTTTCCAAAACATCGACATCTATTTATTTATTTATCGTATGGCACACATCAAAAGAAAAAGAAAATTGATACTCAATTCCATTGATTCTCAATGTTCAACAACTTTTTTCGGGGGCAAAAATCAATTATAAGGTCAATTTAGGGACTTTTTGTACATTTAAAAATATTAATTGAATTGAATACAACCAATCTACTAATTTTGGAACCAGTCAAGTCAGTTAAATTATGCTAACATAATACTACGCTACGACAATCAAAAGAACTCGAGCCAGAACACATGCCAGGCCAAAAAAAATTAGAAACACCACGTTTACGATTACGATGCAAGCAACATCGTACCTTCGACTGTCCATAACGGAAGCAAAGCAAACACAAAGGACAATAATTCATTATTATTATTATTTTACATTGTTCAAGGAAAACCTTAACCTACAGATGTGGTAATACGTAACATTATCTGTGGAGATTAAGAAAGTAGTGAGGAGCACCCACACATTTTTTTAATTCAATGGGCAATTCTAGTGGGGTTTTTCTGGTCGTTTTCATGAAAAACATAGAAAAGGTTCATTTTACATCTCATCATATGGGGTATAGACGTTTTCAGCGATACATCTCCGATTAGACAGTTCTTGCAGGTGAACGAGAAGCGAGTCGGGTTACGAGTAGGGAGCTCTACGAATAGAAATCAGTTAGTGCGCATGCGCTTGTATCTCGTTACGAGTAGAGTCATCTCGCTATTCGTCAACGAGTGGTGCTCTGAATGGATTTCCAAAAACGAAGGTAACCTTCTGTGAAGGTAACCATACTGGCACCAAGGTTGAATTGAATTGAAAAATTGCTTTATTTACCATAGTAGGTAGGTATATTATATCAAAAGCATACAACATAAGAATTAGTAGGTACACGTAATAGGTTTTTAAGAAAGCAAAAAGGATCTTTCATAACTACCTACCTACTCCTACCTGTTTGCTCAACAACCCAACCCGATAGTGTTGCTCCTGAATAGCCAAAAATTGGTTCCAAACATGACAGTCTATTAGGGTAAGACAACAAAGCTGTGAGTTCTTGATATTCATTTTCGAGTAAACCCGTAAGAGGAAATTCTAAACAACAAGAACTTCAAAATCACTACTTGAAATCGCCAATTCTTGATTCGCACGTTAACGTTATTTAACGTCTCATAGATCGACTCATGTCTCGACTCACCCACTCGTACAATACAACTCGGGGGTTAGCATCCGCTCGTGCTCTCCCTAGCAAAATCCTACTTGAAATCCCGACTCGCTGCTCGTTTACCTGCAAGAACTGTCTGATATCAGCACCCTTTGATTAAAAATAAATAAATAAATTGGAAATTAAATTTTTTGTCGAAAATTAAGTTCTGTATCAACTTGAAATCAGAATCAGTACCAGTAACTACCCCCAAAAACTCCCGAAAACCAATATTGAATCTGTTGTGAGACTACTTTAATTTGTTTATCCTAACAATAATGGCTAAAAATGCAGGCAACTTCAGACCCATCCTTATTGATCGTGCAACTAGTGCACTTTATGAAATAACCTAACTTCAAAGTATTGGTGTAGGCAAGTCTGGTGAGCAGGTTATAAATTGTAAAATATGTTGAATTTACCATAGCAAAGCCAAGTTATATGCATGATTATAATGCGGGATGCTTGCTCCGAAATGCCTCATTCCATCTTCAGAACCAACAGGCAGGACGTGACACAACAACGAAGAGTCGAGCAGGTGGTTAGAAATTAAGTGGAAGGCAAGCAGAAATTGAGGAATCTTACATAGCTAGTTTGATTTCCATGTTCACTGCAGAACATCATTATATCAGGGCCACTGATCGTTACCTACTCATACATATGTATTACAGCAGAATGTTGCTCGCCTCTGATATTGGTTGTAATTTGGGAACTATTCTGACACAACTCTTTCTTGAAACACCAACCTCGGTCCTCCCTAGAGGTGTGATGATACCATTCTTTATTGTCACTGTTCCTACGTGCTCCAGTGGAACAGCTTAAAATACCGATTGATCCTGTTCCGCTAAGCGATTCAAGGGTGTTTGACACGCGCCCAACTCCTCGGGTCTTCGTTCAAGAGGCGGTTGAATCAGAATGGGATCGAGAATGCTCCGAGGAGTGGGAAGATGAAACTATTGAAGAAGGTTCTTTGTTCTTCCGTGGTTTAACGTTTCTGATCCTCAAAACATTCTCAATCCTTCTTCGGAAGAAGGCTCTTACAGTTGTTCATTCTTACATGGTTCCACCTTTTTGGTGCACTGCTGCAGTGTTGGATGAGACAAGTCTTAACACTGATTCGTTCAGATTGCCCCCTAAACTGTAAATTCCTGTGGTAGGTGTGGAATACAAGTTGTCTATTTTGTCATGGGCCGACAGCCTTATCTGGTGGAATAAACCGGTTCCCGTGAGATCAACGAAGTTAAGCTTTCAGTGGCGTGGTTAGTACTTGGATGGGTGACCGCCAGCATGGCTGGGACCACACATCTCAGTATTTTCTCCACTCAAGGGGGTGAAGCAATGAGTAGCCACAATAATTCTGATCCTCCTTTTGGAGGAAAGCTGATGACATCCGCGACGCCAGGAGTGGAAGACGGACGAAAATCCAGCCTGAAATGGTTGCTTACTTTACTTTACTTTGCATTGTCATGGATACCTACTATACGCATCATTCACTATACACTGAGATGGGACGTAGTGAAACATCCATATAAAATCTCGCACATCTCTAGCTACAGCCCACCAGTCCGGGGGCCCACGACATTGTATTGGTATCAGTAAGTTGAACGACCTGGAATGGTCCCACTGAGAGATTAGGTTCCACATTCCCAAGATCATCGGCACACCTCTAGTTCCTTCACCTATCAATATCCTCCACATAGATACTGCATGTATTTTCCTTCTAGCAAGTTCTACTAAGTCGAAATGAACTGGAGAAATAAATACAATGAAAAGTTTATTTACGAGGGAGAAAATATTTGGTACTTTCTTGTTATCTGGTACCTACGCTGATTAATCAAACAAAAACAACTTTCCTGTTATCTGGTACCTGCATTTATTAATCAAACAAAAATAACAAACATTGATTACTCAAAATAATAATAATGATTACATCTGAGTTTCGGGTGGCCAGAAGTCACGATAATCAAAATATCAGGTAACCATAAACAGCTCGGTACGTGGCAAGTCAAAAATCTACATGCTAAGCAACAAACAATCAAAATATCAGCTGGTTCCTATAAACAGCTGATTTAAAACATCCAGCAAGCTACATAAACAGGGTGGAAAATGACAAAAAAAGTTTGTTTTTCACAGGTACCAGAGAACAGGAAAGAATTTTTTCGCAGGTACCAGATAACAGGAAAGTACCAAATATTTCAGCAATACTGCTACAGATAAGCTATTCATCATAGCTCAGCAGAGCCTACAAGAGGCCAGCAACATTCTGATAGTTACTTACTACAGCCAGGTCGAATTACAAGCCGCCTAAAGGCTGAAAAGGGGCCCCTTAGGCGTAGGTTCTGTTAATAATTCAAGTCATATCTTACCAGGGATGCCCAATCTGAAGGTCTTCTGGACGTACTTCAGTCCATGAACGATCTCCCGCTGAACGATGAAGTCGATTCTGATCTTGTATGAGATTCCCTCTTTAATTGTAAAGGTCTGAAATGAAAAGTGTAACAGAGAGTCCACTAATTTATTTCTGAACCTAATTCAATAGGATTTGTTTCCCAGAGAGTTGCGCATTACTGTTGGTTAACTTTGCAATCCTGCGATCTCTAATTATAAATATGAAACAAGCCGATTTCCCGTGCCAGCACCAATATTCTTCGTAAAGCTCGGAAACAGTTGATAAAGTCACTACTCAATGCCTCGTAAGGCGAAGGGACATCACATCAAGTTGGCTAGTCAAGGAAAATACAGCGATTGAGGAAACTGGGCAGGAATATTGACTGATTGCAGACGGAGCACAGTGGTTCGGCTCGAAATGTATAGGGAATTTTACGCTGATTCTAAATACACCCATGTTTCTACACCTAAGATGGCAAATTAGCCAACATTTAAAAAAAAAAACCTAGAAAACGCACGTTTTTGACCATTGGAACCGCCCAAAAATGTTTTTGTCTAAGAGAAAAATTGAAGACCTGAGAATTCTGCGTCGAATGAGACACCAACACAGTAGCCGTTGTAGGGAATAAGTTTCGCCTACTATTTGTCGTACAACATTTCATTACAGCCATGATTGTAGGTGATTTTTAAAAGTGTTCTGTTTTCTCAACTTTTTGCTTCCGAATCTATTAAGGTAACGGAAGCATTGTTTTCACTTTTGGGATGTGAACAATTTTTCATCTCCAAAATCAAAATTTCAACTTGCGTTTTACGTTTTAGACCTTCCTGAACAATTTTGGTTTCGTGTCTGTCTGTCCGGGAATCCTTGCAACACGCATAACTTCCACAATTACCATCCGATTTTGATGACATTTAAAGGGATTATGCGGGTTAGGCCCTAGATGGTCCCCTATGAATTCATCACCAGCCGAACGATGGTAGCCTCTGCGCATGCGTAAACGTGAAATCCTCGAAACATCAATTTCTCGCGACCTAATGGGTCCGATTTCGCTCAAATTTGGGGGGTAGTTGAAGATCGAAGGTTTGATGGTACCCTACGAGTTTCATCGAAATCGGATCAGCGGTATCGACTACGCATGCGCTAAACTTAAAATCCTTGCAACACGTATAACTTTAACACTGTCCATCCGATTCTGATGAAATTTTCAGAGATAGCCCCCAGATGGTCCCCTATGAATGACATTACCACCGGTAGCCTCTGCGCATGTGTAAACGTGAAATCCTCGAAATTTCAATTTCTTGCGACCTAATGGTCCGATTCCGCTCAAATTTGTAGGAAAGTTGAGAATCGGAGATTCGATAATGCCCTATGAGTTTTATCACGATCGGATCAATGGTGCCTACTGCGCATGCGCAAACGTTGGGCTCTCATAACTTCGACAGTTTTCATCCGATTTTGATGGAATTTTCAGGGAGTGTGCAGGTACTAATAATCCCTTTTATGAGTTTTCAATATATAATATATATACGATCATGTTAAGAATACGAGGAAGCTATGTGCCACACCCGACTTGGCAGAGGTTTTTCTCGTTTTGCCGCTCTTTGAAAAATCACCAAAAATCATGAGTATTGAGTTAGTGAGCTGGCGTTGGTCTCATGCGACGCAAATTCTCAGGTCTTCAACTGTTCTTATACACAAAAAGAATTTTGGGCAATTCGAAGGTCAAGAACGTGCACTTTTTAGCCCTTTTACGTTAGCGGTGCTAGTCAGGCATATTACGTCATAGGAACATGAGGTCTATTCAGAATCAGCTTAAAATTTCCAATCAATTTATAGAGCAGAGCTTAGTTTTTGCCGGAAAATGGCCATTTCCGAGCACTGTGCTGATGAAATTCCTGTTATCCTCGCTTTACACTTAGGGAAGATGGGTGAGCCACGCAGGTCGTGAAGTATCCACCCGCTTCATGCAGGGACCATAACGTGACGTCAGAAGTTTGATGTGGGCATTGATTGAAAAAGTTTAATAATTGTAATTTATACAAACTAATTAAAATTTATTCCTAAGTGGGGTTTATGTGGTTCCGTACTGATGGGTATAGGTGGATTGGAGTCATTGAACTCCTCCACCGAGCTCGAGGCCAATAAATTAGGGAAAGGGAGGTTGTTCAACACACATTCTTTCAGCTTGCCGAGTATAGGGGAAAATTCCAACGAACTAAATCACTCGCGACGATGTTGTTACTGATGATGGCCTAACCGTCGAAATCTATTCAACTTTGTAATTCATTATTTCGCGGAAATAGACAACGTTGTTCTCTTTAACGCCGGTTTCTTTTTATAGAAAATTCCAATTTAATAAATTTTCCCTTCTCCTAACTCATGGGTGGAGCTCTTTAATATAAAAGGATGACATAGATTGTCAAGTGTGTTCTTTCTTCTGTTTGTGATTCCCTCAAGGTTTTCTGCGAGACAATGGCAAAGTATTTGCCAGGTTATACGGTACAGGAGAATACCCTAATTTTACGTAAGCTCCACTGGAACCCGTGTAAATATGCCCGTCACTGGGGATCAGGTTCAACTCTTCGAAACTCACTTGTTTTTTGAGGTCCTCCAAGTTCCCTGTAAGGTCCAGCTCCATGTCGGGGCGTCCATCGACGCATAAAGCCAGCTTCTTGACGATCACTTTCCGCTCGTCAGATGGATCTAATAAAGACAATTGGATGCATAAGTAATAACAGAAACCATCACACGGAAATATACAATGAGATTGATCACATGAATGTGTTAAAATTGTCAATGGAAAATGGAATAAACAGTGACCCGCTTTTGGCATCATTATTCAAAGATGATTATCAGTTTATAAATTAATAATACCCACAGGAATGACAGTGGCTGCGGTAGCCTTCTGTCACCGCCAGCTACCTCTCAAACCATAATTCATAAAATCACATACCGACAATGATAGCCTGGGCTTTGGCTTCTCCCAGCAGAGCAGCCTTGTACTTCTGAAGACTCTCATCCTCCTGATCGGCGCTGAGGATCTCCTCGAGGCTCTTCTCTGGTGGAGGTTTGTAGTTCGACTCAATTTCCAAGTCCCCGACTTCGCTTTCCAATTTCGCCACAGGGTCGCTCATCTGAAGAGTAATAATGATATCAATGGGTACCCACCCACTATTGAGTATTTTCGGTCATAAAACCACCATAGAGCACCACCACTATAATAGCAGTGTCCATGGTCGATTCCAAAGGTTCGTATTGAAAACAATAAATTATCAGATTAGGTATCTGGGGTATTCATGTCAAATTTTTATTTTATATATTTTTTTTTTTCAAGGTAGGTATATTACTTAGGGAACGAAAATCGGGCTGAATTCACGCTGAATCGAGTGATGGTATAAGTTTTTCGATATGAGCAATACTGCTTTGAAGACACCCTGTACTATTCTGCTGTTTCCCTTGGTAGTATTGCCCAAATCGAAAAATTCATATGACCGCGCGAGTCAGAGTGAAAAAATGTGGTAATTGAATAATTACGGTCGGTTTTTGCCAATTTGCGCACATTTTGAGCGCAAATTAACGCGTACTCCAAAATTCGAACGATAGTTTAGTTTTTCATGACATTATACGTAAAATCTGTATCTGCAATAAAAAGTTCCATTCATGCAGCATGAGTTGATGAGCGAATTTTCAAAGAATCATTTTAATCGATTTGGTGGGTGATTCTTGTAGGAAATTTCACGCTGATTCCGAATATACCATTATGTTCCTATATTTAAAATAGTGATTTACACACACACAAAAAACCTTGGAAAACGCGTTTTTTAAAAGCTATTTTTGACTCTAAATTTTCAAAATTTCTACCCTTGGAGTACTCCAAAAATTGTCCAACGAACTCATCCTTTCTTTTGATATTATTGACATTTTGAATCATTTTCCTCGAAAATTCGCTAAAATGGTTTTTTTTTGCACGTTTCGTACATCCGGAAAAATTGTCATAATTAGATTCTACGCAAAAAATAAAGGTTAGTTACAATTGGGAATTTTTTTCTAAAATTTCACTCTGTAGTATATAAGTAGATGTATTATATTCCACATTCGTTATCTTTATTTCACACTTCCTTCCTTATATTACGCAATCATCACCTTCTCCCACACTATACGTTCTTTTCACAGTTAGGTATTAGTTCAAATACATCTGCAATCTCATTTTTAGACCAACTGGAATACCCCATTATGTTGTGGAAAGCTCTCATCACTTAGATCCATTATCGTAGATATCGGTGTGAAAAATAACCATGAACTTCGTCATTTCATACCAACAGCATTTCAGACACGTTAGCTAGCTTATCAAATCAACATATCCCGATTAAACAGATAGAAAATTACGTTCTACTATTTTCCTTATCTTCAGTCAACACCACTGAGTGCAAAAACAAGAACCGTGATAGCTCCAACACTTCAGAGCCAAGCAAACGATATTACGAACTTTTTTTCTAAAAGTTTATCGTTTATAATTTTCAAAAACAAACAAAACATTTTTTGGTTGCAAATGGGTGATTTAAGTAGATTATAAATAACCGATGAGTAATAATTTGCTGAGGCTGTTGCTCATGAGGGCAGAGTGAGGCGATTCTTGACGTGTTGCTAAACAATTGAGTAACAGTGATCAGCAACGTGCATATGAAAACGCTGCAAATTATTTTACAACGACTACGGGATACAACGACTTTGCTCGCCTCAAAGGGACACATCACCAAATGCATTGTACCTGTCATAACAGCAGTTGGATCAAACGAAATCACATAAGTGAAGTATCGTTCATTACTAGAGGAATTCAAGGATATCACAAGTCTGAGACTAGGTAAGAAAGCTTCCAATAATGTAGTTCATCACATTCTGACAACAGGACCACCAGTATCAGCTAAATTTCGCAGACTTGGTCCAATTAAGAATGATTGTCTGCTGGCAAGTTCCACGAAACAGAACATCTTGCTGATTCACGAAAATTATTCATGTTAATTTGTTAAATCACAGATTGAATTCCTGGGTCACACAGTGTCGACAAAAGGAGTGAAACCATTAGTATTTCAGGTTGAGAAGATCCATAATAAAAGAACCGCCTAAAACCATATTTTCAATTTTTACCGTAATTTAGTAAAAAAAAGTTCCATTCATTCAGCATGAGTTGGTGAGCGAATTTTCAAAGAATAATTTTAACCGATGTTGTGGGTGATTCTTATAGGAAATTTCACGCTGATTCCGAATATACCATATGTTCCTATGTTTAGGATGGTAATTGACACCAAAAACCTCAAAAAACACGTTTTTTAGCGATTTTTGAAACTAAATTTTCAAAATTTGACCTCTTGGAGTACTCCAAAAATTATGGTCTACGAATTCAGTCATATAGCAGTAGGTACCAACTTGTGCAGTTTTAGTTTACCTTTGAACAAAGTTTTTTTTTTCACCTTGTATATTTTGAATTTGCTAAATGCGTTCACTGTATATTATTAAAAATGTTTGTTGCGTTAATTCAGTTTTCTGAAAGTTTTTGTTTCATATTCTTACGCTCAGGACCCATTCCAAGCACATAGTGAGGTTAATCACGTTGAAAACTCGTGAGAACTTAAAAAAAAAAACGAGGTGTGGCATGGAGAGCCGCATGCAGTATGATTTTGGGAAATGGGGGGCGCGGTATACGGAGGGTTAAAACAACATTGACATTGACAAGTAAGTATCGAAATTGTAGTTATCAATAAGGATAATAACGATACAGATATACTGATACATTTTTGAAATTCATCAGTACATACCCTCCTCTAACGATTCTACATGCTATCAATCACGGCTAGTGGGTTATTCAAATAAAAAATAGCTACTTTACAAAGGTGTTACAGATTACACTTTAGTATAGCTATGGCTACACATTCCTTTCAAACAGTGTCGGTAGTGACACCTTGGGATCGCTCTGTGGGTACTTTTTAGTAATATAGATTTTCATAATTGCAATGATTTGTTTCAGATAATGCCATTTTACCAATCAAGAGGGGAGTACCTACTTTCTTTGGTACCAAAGAATGCTTTGAATTCAGGTGGTGAGTCGGAGGATGAAGAAAATGTGAGCGACGACGCTCTCAATTTGAGAATTCAGAATGTTTTTGCCAAACAAATCTTTTTACATGACTACCTATCGAGTTACCTACATAAATTACAAAATGATCTTTTATAGATGTTCAGTTGATACTTGGATCATTTTGTTCAACAGTGATAAAGTTGCTTACCTAACTTATATTGATGCTAGTAAATAACAAATGTGATGCTAATTGAAAAAATATGATTCATGCAGCATGAGTTGAGCGAATTTTCAAAGAATAATTTCAACCGATTTGGTGGTTGATTCTTATAGGTAATTTTACGCTGATTCCTAATTATACCATAATATGGCATCACATTTTTTCAATTAGCATCACATTTGTTATTACAAT
>JAEMON010000012.1:4936675-4951088 GCA_030264115.1 Lygus lineolaris
GCAATAGCTTCATTTTCTTCGAAAATTCGCTAAAAGCAGCTTACATCACCTCAATACTGACAGAGTACGTGAAAGGACACGTTGGAAAACAAGGCTCAGTAATTGAATGGACTGAGGAGGCATTAGCGGCTTTTCAGAACAGTAAGGACACGTTGAAAGAATCAGTCATGTTAGCGCTTCTTAGAGCAGATTGTCAATGGTCACTGATGGCAGATGCTTCAGAGAAAGCAACAGGAAGTAGCGATCAGCAATTGATAGAAGAACATTTGGCAACCTCTAGGGTTCTTTTCAAGAAAAGTGGATCAATGTATTATCAAACAGGTGTTATATCGGGAGTCAAGGTATAAAATGCAATAAATTAACAGCAAAATAATGTAGTCGCCGCCACATCATCATTTTCTGTATAGATAACCCATCTAAAAAGATCCAATAGGAATAGTGAATACATATCTACCTTATTTTTTAATATATCGCGAGGTTCACAATCATTTTTCGAGGACAATGAGTGGGTAAGTACCTACTTGTAATTAATAATATCAGAGAGTTGTCACGTTCATTCATAACGAAATTAAGTAACTAAAAGAAGTTTCTCAAAGTAAACAAGATACTTGGTTAGGTGAAATCGAAAAAAGTTGCATTTCATCAGCTGATCTTTGAAAGGGGATATGACCAACTCGGGAAGATTAGCTATTCACACTCGTGTTCCCTACTCTTTTTTCCGGTCATTCCTTCAAGTCCTTGCAGGGGGCGAACGGTTGGTCCTAAAATGCTGCTAGGTCTCATTCGACGCGAAAAAATTGTGTCCTATTCGACATCGACGGAAAAATACACCTTCTTATTTGTTGTTTTCGAGCAAGGGCGTTCTGAAAATTTCACCCCCATTTTCTAGTTTTTTAGAGAAGACTGCGCCAGAAGACCCCAAGATTTGGGGCACAACTTCGATTTTTGGATTCTACGTATCTTGAAACGTCAAATTTTGACGGGGTGAAACTTTTTTTTCGTGCTCGATTCCAAAGGTTGATTAATGAAAATAATAAACTAAAATGTATGATTTTTGAAATGATTCATTATTGATTTCAGTGCCTTTAGTTCTTAGGATTGTTCGCCAACTAGCTCACTACCCACTAGGGGCTTAACAGTCCTATGAATAAACCATAAGCCGCTGAGGCTTGACATTGCAGTCCCTCGCCAACAGGACGATTACCCCCGCTAAATGAACTGAACTGAATATTCGAATATATTACACTCGCAGAACCTTCTGCCCAAATCTTTTGTGAATATTCGAATACCCTGACTGTTCCAACTGATTTGTTGGAACTTACCCTGCCGATAAGAACTAGAATCCTGTTCTAACCGACAGGGCAAGTTGCACTCAACTCGAATATCGTTAAATTCTGTATCTGACCCCAACTTTACATACGGGTGTAAGTAATTTTGAATAAGTCCAAGTTTACCCTAGTAACTAGAATCGGGTTAGGTGTTCTATCTCAATAAAACAAATAGGTAGCTTGAATGAGCGAGATTACAACTAACGCCATCAATGCAATCCGAAAATGTACGTAACACCGAAACATTGACATTTTGGAGACGGAATTCTTATCTGGAGGATGACTCACTGAATTTACCCACCCAACTACTCTCACGTTGTTACATTCATTAAGAAGTTATGGACGATTCATGACAAATAATTTTCAAAATAAATTAAAAGGTCTGTTCCAACTAGAGGCGGTGCAGGTAGTATTCGAATATTTTACCCTGCGCGATTCCTTTTGCGCACACTCTTGTTAATAATACCTACGTTCAAATCGAATATTTTCTGACTGTTCCAAAAGACAGGGCAAGTCGCACTCAACTAGAATATTCCCTGTAGAAAAGGAGGGGTTAGTTGAATATAGGGAAATAGGGAAAACTGCTACCCCTCAGTTTTGTTTCTTCTCAAATTTTCAGTTCGAAGTAACATAAATAATAATTAATTTCGAATCTAAGTAACAGCTTGGACTGTTGAAGAGGAAATCATGAGATTCTATTTGTGACAAATAGATACCTAGAATAAATCTGTCGTGTGTGGTAGGTTCTCTTGAAATCGAGGATTAGGTAAGACGATTACCCCAGTGGGGGTCACTCAAAATGGATGGGTGCGAATACAATGAAGGTGCGCCACAAGAGCTAAATTCATTTGGTACGTCCCACTAATGACAAATCACAAATCCATTTTTTGGAGGATTAAAAGAGAGCATTAATCGTAGAATAATCGGAGAATATCAGTAGGTTGGTTATACGAGCAAAACAGCGGATGTCGGCCGACGCACTTCGCAACTCAACAAGATTTCAGGGTGGGAAAGGATCATTCAACTGTTATCCCCAAGATTACGGATAATTTTCATCATAATTACCTTGATCGGGTCAGTGGGAACCAACGGAAGAAACCGAAAGTGAAAATGAGTGGTGGAATTAAGAACAAAATAAGAACAAAATGCAAAAAACTCCGCCCGAAACGGATGCACTTATCGCGACTCGTAAGATCGACAAAAACTGAGTCATGTGTGCAAAATGGAATAATATTGACTTCCAGTGCTGCCAACCGAACGGGTATTTTCCGTTACTTGTCGTGACCTCACAAACTGAATTTTTCATACAATCAAATTTGCCCCTAGCTTATTATTCATATTTTGTAATTAAGCTGGGTAGGTAAGTAGTTTTTGTATTTTGCCATGGAGGAAAGTCTGTTTCTTCCATGATTTTGCTCTGTAGATTAACAAGTTGATCGACACAGGTGTACCAATCTTAACCTACCACGCCCAAAATTGGCCCAGCAATTAGAAAAATAACAAATAAAAACCTGATAAATTAATAAATAATCAAGTTCAAACAAAAAAATTATGAAAAAATGACTTATCCTTCGTCTTTTATTAAACTTCTTCAAAATTGAAACGGAAATTTAAAAATTTCAGCCAGCAGAGGCAACAATTCAAAGAGCGAGAAGAAGTTGAAACTGGTAAATGAAGAAGAAGAAGTTGGTATGGATAGATAGAAGTCAAATAATCGATACACCACAAATATATCGATTACTTACCATCGATTGGAAAAATTGGTCTTCCCAATTTATAGATCTCTCCCAAGTAGGGGAGTCTTTCCTGTTTCTTTTAAAATAATGCAGCGTAATCGAAATCCGTTGATTAATCTCATTCCACTTTACCAAAATTAATTTGGGGACTTTTTTGATAAATAAGTATGTAATACATTCTGTTTTCAATGGAAAAGTTTAGATTGTGTCTAAATCGATCATTGAATCCTAACAAGTTTCGATACTACTTTTCGATATTATACACAATCGATACTCATCACATACTTGGAAAATAGACGATTCCTTGCATCTTCCATCTTCTCAATTTAGGAGGAGTGGGGGTTGCAGTCTGTGCTCTGTGGTGTGTCTTCTGTAGTAAATCTGCGTGTTTCTATGTGTTTATTGAAATTTCAAGTCTTAAAACTGTTGTTTTGAAAAGATTAGTGGCGACTGTTTAATCATTAGGCACCTCATAATCTGCACATACAAATTTCGAGGCGTGAATCGGTTTTCGTTTTCCTTGGCGGGGCCGAGTGTCGGAATAACAATGTCACACGATCCAAAGACACTAGTTTTCATCGAGAAGGACTCAATTTTGTGGGAATCTCGATATTTTCTGGTCACTCAGCAGGTTCGCGGTTTTGTCTAAGGATCGTAATTGGCGAATTTCGTGAAGGATAAGAACTTGAAAATGCAGTTTTCCTGCGACTTGGAAAAGATGGTGTTGTTGTCTTTACCACTAACTCTGGCTTTGATGTTTGTTTACACGGACGCCGAAAACCCGTTTTGTCCGTCAAGATGTGTTTGTTCGAAATTTCCGATCAAATCCCCGAGCCCTTACGTTGAAAGAATGAAAGCGAGATGTGGAGGCCCAGGTGATATTCCTGTGTCTTCGGTCGAAGAGTTGCAGTTGAATTATTACAACTTGACCGACATTATCAATTTGTAAGTATCAACATACAGTGCATGCCTTTCAAATTAAAAGTTTACAGTTTTAAGAAACATTCTGAGGCTTTTCAGAAACCAATCTAACTACCCAGAGACTGCTGTAGTAGGCATGATGTAAGTAATGTAGACTGTGTACCTACTTCTCCAGCGAATCAATACACCACTTCCATACTCAATTGAAGAAAACGTGTGTTGTTAGTAGGTACCTACTATTTATCTGATGCAGGCGAAATACTTGTTGAAACCCTGTGAATCTCTACTTTCGAATGAAAAGTTAAAACCGGGCAAAAATTCACCAGCGATCTCAGGGTAAGCTTCATTAGGAGATTTTGCCCCCTCAGTTCTCACAGAACCCTCCCAGAGAACCAGAAAACCCAAATTATATTTAGGAATCAGAGAGAATCCCGGTCAAGTTTCTAATAAATGCCTGAACTACAAAAGTGAATCGCGATTATGGTATTATTATTGGAAAAATGAAAGCGATTCACGATCATGTTCTTATCACTTACCAGAAACCAGTCAAAAACACGATAGTGAATCCCATCAACTTCCGAAGTGATCACTTGGGAAACTTGCTGGTTCGCGATCATGTTCTTATCACATTTCAGAAACCAGTCCGAAACACGATGGTGAATCTCAATTACTTACAACGTGATCTCTTGGGAAACTTGCTGGTTCGCGCTCATGTTCTGATGACACACCATAAACCAGTCAGCTAAGCTGGACCAAACAGGGACGAACCCAGAATTTTCATGAACATTTGACGAGGGAACAATTGAGGGGTTTTGCTTGTTATAAACGAGTTTAATTTTAGCGCATGCGCAATGGCCCCTACTGATTCGACAGCGATACGATTCATAGGGGATTCATTCACTAAACTACCCCCCAAATTCAAACGATATTGGAAAATTAGTAATAATCAGTGTTTGATTTTAAAGTAGGTATATAGGTATAATGGCCAGGTTTGCATTATTAGTTTATGTAATCAAGGATCACCAAAAATAGCTTCATTTTCTTCGAAAATTCGCTAAAAGAGTGAGAAAAGCACACCGAAAAATCTTTTTTTGAGTAATATTTTGTGTGGATTTTTTGTGGATAGAACCTGTTGGCTCCTGAATTGATAATGCTCTAGGGATTATGCATTTGTTTATACAGAAGTTCAATGAGCAAATACAATCTCTCTAAACAATAATATTGTACCTAAAAAAAATTTACCAGTTACATTCATTATTGCAAAATAAATTTGAAAGCATTCGAAAAAGCGCCGTGGAAACCACAACTTCCACTATATTTTTGCAGCAAAGTGTGGGAAATGATGTGTTTTATAAAATAAAATAAAAACTGATATAAGCGAAAAAACTGACTTCTAATTTTAAGTCTGAACCAATAATGGAACAGTAAGTACTGCAAAAAAAATTTTAGTTGTTTGATTGAGGCCGAAATGCTGAAATTTATGTTTTGCACTCTCAAAAAAGTGATTTTTTACCTTGGGGGGGGGGGGGGGGGGGGGGGGGGGGGGGGGGGGGGATTCACATTGGAATTTGAGCATAAGAGTGCAAGATGGGTATTTTTCGATGTCAGATTCATGTTCAGCACATCCAAAAATGCATGAAAAAGTGTGTTAGGTCTGATTGAGAATAAGTTAATTTCTATCGATTTTCGAGTGCAAAAATTTTTTTTAAAACGTAATGAACAAACATCACCAGAGTAGCATCAAGTATCGCAAGTGGGATCACAAGAGTAGCTTCCAGTTATAAGCTGTAAAGGTTCTTGCACAAAAACGGCTATTTCCGGGGTCAGTAGCACAAAACCACATCGTCCCTGCCTCACACACAACCAAAAGGTTATATACGGCAGTAGTGATCACGATAGGATGGTGGAACTGACGTCATTTGGTCTGCCTTCAGTTCCAAATAGCAGTGGTTTATTTGAGGTTTTTGTGGGTTATTTATTTGAGCTGATCTGACAAGCAGAACAACAACGCAATATCAACACTCTTCCAGAATTGTGACTCTGCTCCTTCTTGATAACTTAATTTAACATAAGTCAATCTTATCGTGATGATTGCTGCCTTATAACCTTTTGGTGTACCGATTTGATCGTGAAACTGTCTAGTTTCGAGAAAAGTGAAAAGAAGGGACTGTGTGTCAGAGCCAGTGCTACAGAATCCCACAGTGGCCAAGTCAGGAAACTGTTTGGTTTGTATAATTTTAATTTATGAGGAGGATGACGCTAACGCTCTGCTGAGCCTAATCAGATGTAGCTGTTCACCACTCTCTTTTTCCTTCCTTCCATTTGAATTTCATGAATGGACTATTTAATTAGGGATATTAAAAATAATAGGTTTTTTAAAGATGGCATTATAAAATTAGATTCGTAATAATATTAATTTGACTTGATACGCGACGCCATTCCTAAATCATCCACTTGATCAATCGACTTTTTTTCAGGGATCTCTCAGGAAATAACATCACACACTTGAGCGCCAATGTGTTTCCTGTAGCTGATTTGCAGAAATTGTAAGTACCAGACATTTCATTACGTACCAATTCAAAAATTTAGTATAGGTACTCTATTTATTTGCCTACATCTTTTCTGTACCTATCTCTATTTAGAATTGATAATAATAATAATAAAATATAAATTCTGATTGATTGAAACCAATCATGAAATTTTCCGTATCTTCTCCGCTTCATAATATTTGAAGACGATTGACATCATTCTCTCAATTTCAAGTTTCAGTTAGTTAGGGGTTTACGTAGGTATATCTAGCTAAGTAATTAGTTGAGATTAATGCCGATGGCGAGATCATCATAACAAACTACTCCACAAATCCCCCACAACTATAAAAATCCAAACTCCACAAATTTGATGTGGAGTTGCTTAGCCACATACTCAATGCTGTTGGCCATGTGTATCAAATTCGCAATAATCCTCAGGGCCCCAGATGATCAGATTCAGAGTTTGCCAGCTCTCTAAAGTTCAGACTTGGTTTTTTGGCGATTGACTTAGGTTTTCCGATTTGTATGAGTTAGAGTTTATTTATTATATTATAACGAGGTTAGAGAGTTCTCATTATATGGAATAATAAATTGTTTACGTGGCAGGTACGTCTGTACTTAAGGACGATGTAAAGCACCTACTACCTACATCCTTGTCGGCTTTGAGTAAATAAAACAGGAATACTCCACTCAATAGTCTGAAAATACAATAATTATGGCTAGGTATGAGCAAAAAGTCCCATTCATGCAGCTTGAGTTGATGAGCGAATTTTCAAAGAATGATTTTAACCGATTCGGTGGGTGATTCTTATAGGAGATTTTACGCTGATTCCGAATATACCGTTGTTTGAGATGGTAATTTATACAAAAAAACCCACAAAAACGCGTTTTTTAAGCGATTTTTTACCCTAAATTTTCAAAATTTGAACCCTCGGAGTATTCCGAAAATTCTGGCCAACGAACTCATCCTTTTTTGATGTTTGACATTTTGAAATTTTTTCGGATTTTTAGCTCGATTCCTCGGTCAGATAATGTCTGGAGTGGCCACACACATGTTGAATTACAGTTTGTTTTAGCGAATTTTCGAGGAAAATGAAGCTATTGCAATGGCTTCAAAATTTTTGTAATGCAAATTTTTGACAATTTTCTTCATGGAAATCCGTTTCAGACCATTCTAAAACGATTCCTGAAATTAAACACTTTTTCACATGTATATATATATTTATGTGTCACTCCAGACGATATCTGCCCTTGGGATCGAGATAAAAAATCCAAAAAAATTTTAAAATGTCAATAATATCAAAAGTAAGGATGAGTTCGTTGGCCAGAATTTTTGGAGTAGGTACTCCAAAGGGTCAAATTTTGATAATTTAGTTTCGAAAATCGCTAAAAAAACGTGTTTTTTGAGGTTTTTGGTGTGAATTACCATCCTAAACATAGGAACATATGGTATATTCGGAATCAGCGTGAAATTTCCTATAAGAATCACCCACAACATCGGTTAAAGTTATTCTTTGAAAATTCGCTCACCAACTCATACTGCATGAATGGAACTTTTTTTAACGGATTTCCACGGAGAACATTTCCAAAAATTTGCATTATTTAAATTTTGAACTCTCTGCATAGCTTCATTTTCTTCGAAAATTCGCTACAATCTAAAATTCGGATTTTTGAGCTATCTCACAAAAATCGAGGGAGAACATAGGCTCCTCAAAGTTCGAGTTTGCAACGATAATCTCATTCTGGACATCGAGCAACACTGTTTAAATTAATTAAGTTATGATTTGGCGTTTTTTAAATTCGATCCTTAGAGGGAGGGGTAAATCCGGGGTTTTTCGGCCATCTTGCCCCTATACAAGCTAGATTGACCCACTACGAACGTGAATTACACCCCCCGACCATTACATACTTATACCACCTCTCCAACCCGTAATGTGTTCATTTGAATTTAGTCTGCTTTTCTGAAAGTTATGTTATGTTGGTAGATTACATAAGTTCTGTTATCCTAATTCATGATTTCACGATTTACAGGGATCTCAGCAAAAATAGTATCGACTCCATCGAGGACGGAGCCTTCTCCAACTTGATTTCGTTGAAACGATTGTGAGTGATACTTTTTCACTTTTGCGCTCGACTTTTGCGTTTCATTATTATTTTGAGAATAAAACCGATGAAAATAGGTCAAAACGTCATAGTTAGTACAGTTTTGACGTTCTTTCGACCTTTTCTTCATGAACATTTCACTTGGATCGTTTTCCTTTCTTTACTTGAGATGCTTCCTTACTTGATTTCTATGTTAACAATCTATCTTTTATCTTCATGCTTTTTTTCAGAGATTTATCGAACAATAAGCTCAGGACGATCTCACGCTTCACTTTCGAAGGACTTGTAAATCTGGAAAAGCTGTGAGTTCTTTATTTCCAATCATATAAAGTTGTAACTACAACGGGTTCGTTTTTGTCCGGATCTAATTACAGTTATTTCCGTGGCAGTGGATCGACTTAAAAGACAGAAGAAAAGAAAACCAAGATAAATTAATAAGAGTCTGTCCTATGATTGCGTCAAGGATTGAACCAATTTCTTTCTTCCTTGATTCACTCGCATCAAGATCACTCGCATGGCTGGAATGGTGATGTTAGCTATCCCTCATGATGTTCACCTCAAACGTAGAAGGGTAGAAGTACCGGCCGGCGTTGAGCCTTGTAAAATTAGTGTAGTTTCACCAGATCGAGAACGTGGGAGCAGCTCGAAGTTGTACATTTGCTCACCAGAGCGCATAGGTGCCCCTATTGAACAGATGTCAAATCGAGTGTGTTCCCCCAGACCTCCCTGCATAGCCAGAAAAGCCTTTTCAAATAAGTGTAGTTTTGCCAGATTGAGAACGTGGGAGCAGCTCGAAGTTGAACCGTTGTTCACCAGAGTGCATAGGTACTCCTCTTGAACAGATCTCAAATTGAGCATGTTGTGTGTAGTTGTATCAGTGGTAGAAAATGTCACATTGAAGGAAGAGTAGAAAAGGCGTTGAAAGTTTGGACTTATAAAAGGCTGTCTCCATCAAGCAGCCTCTCTTATAAGCAATTGTATTTTAATATTTTATTTGATATGATATGGATTAATAGGTAATAATTCGTGTTTTTATTTGTTTGTTTTAGGAAACTGGGTGACAACATTATTAGACAAGTCAAAGACGGCGTGTTTGACAGTCTCTTGTCTCTAAAAACTCTGTGAGTATTTCCTTGTCTCGTCAAGCTTGCCGTTGCTGATTTGACGTGCTCTACCCTCACTATGATATCCTCTGCAATAATAAGCCCTCCAAAATCTCGAGTTTAACTGTACAGTGTTTCAATATGACCCAGGGGATATTTCCACCTTCAAGAATCAAATATGCATTTTTCAGCGACTAATTTCTACGATTATTGACCGAAAAACTGTCAATTTCCAGTGATATCTCGGGCAATCCGCTGCTTTGCGATTGCGAACTCTGGTGGCTGGCGACTTGGGCGAACAATATGTCCATCAAGCTGTCACCGATGCCTAAGTGCTCCGAGCCGTCCGACTTACGTCAGCAGCCGCTGAGAAAGCTCAAAGCGTACTCTCAACAGTGTGCCTGGGCGGACGTGATGCCACCTCCTATTGAACTGTCTCCCGACCATGACCAGGTACCTACTCATCCTTGGGCCAAGACCATTGTACCATTGTTCATCCTGTGGTTGCCTGTACCATGTTATTTGGAATGTCAAAACACTTTTAAGAGAATGGGATAAATATGGCTAGTCCAGTGAAATTAGAGCTGAAAGGGGGGTACCTCACTGTGGCCTGTGGAAAGCTGGAAATCGTTCTAAAACCTTAAGATAGTATTGAAAAAGAGTAATCTGAGTTTGTGCCACTCCATATGGTGGGCATAACTTTTGGTGCCCTAAAAAACCAAGAATTTTTCGGACTTTTTTCAGTTTTTCGCTTATAACTCCTAAACAACGATTCTAGCGAAAACCTTGCCTACAGACAAATTACAGAGCATTAAATTCTGCGTCGATTGGTCTCCCCAAATTTAAAATTGGTCCAATTTATAAGGTAGTAATCGACGGGTGAAAGAAGCCATTTTTTCCCATTTTAGCAACAATTTACCATTCGAGGACTTTCTGTCGGCCTTAGCACTCAAAGTGGTCCTATCAAAACAAATTGTTTTTGATTTGATTTGATTTAATTTGTCTGTAAGGTTTTCGCTAGAATACGTTGTTTAGGGGTTATAAGCGAAAAACTGAAAAAAGTCCTAAAATTTCGAGGTTTTTAGGGCACCAAAAGAGGCACAAACTCAGACTACTCTTTTTCAACACTATCTTAAGGTTTTAGAACGCTTTCCCCAGGCCACAGTGAGGTCCTGTCCCTATTTTACTGGACTACACCCATCCTGAAAGGAGAAAAAACGGAAGGAGAAAACTTATGATGAAGTGTTAAAAATGTGAGGGAGTGTTAAAAAAGAGGCTTTAGATAGAAGGAACGAAAAAGGAACTTATATGACGATTGTCTTATATGATGTGATTGTTGGTAGCTAACCATGAAAGAAGAGCGAAAAAACCTTTCTTCCATGGTTTGAGCTTGAAGGGATCAAAGCCGTAGATTCTCACCATCCATAGTGGAAAAACGTCCACCGAAGACCATTGATGGCGAGAGTATCGAAGCAAACCATCAATCTTTCCAAACATTGACCTTCGATGTTCAACTCTTAAGGGGCCTTTACACGAGCAATTTTCCCCGGGGATAATTGCGTACGAGAAGTGTTGCTCAGATTTAGTGTTGCTCGTGTAAATGGCACATGCAACACAATGCAATCATTATCGCCCTGAAAAAAGTTGTAAGCAATAATTGCCGGCAAAATTTTTAGCTCCTGGAAGGTGCGTTGTGTTGCAAGTGAAGTCCAAGGGGTTCGGAAAATTAACTGCAATTTTTTTGCCGGCGTGCCTCGGCTAACCCACAACACATCCCACATCCGGCAATTTCGAACTCTGTGACTCACAGAAGTCTATTGTTAATTCACACTGACGTTCCGCTTAACCTTCTCCCAGGTTTCCCAATGATTCAGTCCTGTGTTTTGATTCGTAGTTTGAACTGTCCCACTTCAAAATCCCTTTTGGTCATTCGGGCAAAATTCAAAAATAATTCGAGTTCCAATAACATTCCGTGGTAATCACCAAGGAAAAGTCTCTTCTGCTGAGAAACTCTCGTTGTCAAGACCTCATTTTCTTCCTCCTGTGGCTCGTGCTTGCGGCAACGATAACCACTACAGCAGCGATGGCTTCCACATCAGTCATGTTGGTGTACTGGTGTTCCCCGTGTAAACGAAAAAATTGAGCAATTTCTATTGCTCAACTTTATTGTACAACATAACGCAATTATTGCTTCGCTACTTGTTTATGCAACACCAGGCGATTATTGCCTTGAGTTGCGTACAACTTTTCTAATGCAATCTTTTCGGAGTTGTGCAATTATTGCTGGGAAAATTGCTCGTGTAAAGGCCCCTTAAGTAATGGTAGTTTCTTCGCCAATCGTGAAATGTCTACTTTTTTGGTTGATAATACTCACATTAAGCATACAAGTGAATCATATTTCTGTAACTATGTGTTTCCAGGTGGTTTTTGAAGGAGATTCCCTCAGGTTAGATTGTCGGGCTCCAAGCATAAAATCGTCCGCAGGACTGGACACGAGCGTCACTTGGTTCTGGGCTGGCATCCCTCCCGCCAATTATTTTCCGCCATCTTCAGTACACGTAGAGAACCGCCACGCTCCTGAGTCAGGAGTCGTTGAAAGGTAACTCACCTTACTGTATTAGGTACATGATAATATTATATAAATTACGTAAAATCTACCAAACTGCGATCCTTCGAAAGAGGCACGTCGATCGTTGCTCTTCCTGATTAGCTCCTTGGGAGCTCGCGCAAGGTATCATGGGTAAATTCATGAAACGATTTCAGGTGATTGGTTCCCTACCCCTACCCTCTCTCTCTCAATCCTACTCTTATCCCAATGGCTAAGACCACTAAGCCACGCATGACTAAAAATTTGTGTTATATATTTGAAAAAACTTGGAATCTTCGTCCTAGTATTGTTCTTCGTAGGTACCTAGATTTTGTCATGTTCTACAAGAACGTAATATCATTAGTAAGTAATTTAATAATTAGTAGTTATCAGTGTATTAATAGTAGTTATGGTATTTTAGCACGTTGATCATCAAAGAGCTTCATTCTAATCATACTGGAGAATGGAACTGTGACTTGGTTTCCAACGAGGGTAACCATTCCAGCAGTGTGTCTGTCATTGTCATTTCCGGGGAGACAAAATACTGCCAATCAGCGGGTAAGTGTGTTGAAGTAATTATGTGATTTTAGACGTATTATCTATCTGAAATTGGGGATGTGCAAAAATCCTGTTAGATGTGAAAAGTTCCTTCTAGAATTTTGGAGGGTTTTCGGAAATTTAGTGCGAGATGATGTGTGAATCTCTGGTGCCTGCCAGGTGCCAATTTTTCAGTTACTAAGGGCGGGTTCATCAATCGCAGTTGTCTGAGAGTTGTAGTGGTCTAGGGTGTCTACACGGTTTGTAGGTGAAGAATATATACACCGGACATAGAACACTACTTTTTTATTAACAGAGGTTATTAGATGAATAACATGATTTGGTGGAATGAGCCGCGTACAAGGTGCTATCGCAAACTGATTTTATCTGGGAAGTGACACCTCGAGAGGAGCTCGGGAAAACTGGGTCAAGCTCAAGCTGACCTAAGCAGTTCCGTCGAGACTGCTCGTGACAGAGTTAAACTGGATTTTTCAATGGTAGTTATCAGACAGATAACAGCTGTCTTAGACATAACTTTATCTGGGGCTTCCGAAGCTCAGATAACGAGTTATCCCTGAGATAACATTACCACTGTTATCACTTTTTTTGTTCAAATGATGAAACGGTTAGTACGTACCAGTACTTCTCAGAAGGGTGATAATGGAGGGGGAAATTGGAAGCATGAGTTGTGGTGTGATGTGTAAGAAATCCCCTAATAGTCACTAATTCCCTGGAAGACCTAATAGTTTTCAGTTACTAATAGTTACTTTTTCAGTACCAGTTCATCAATTCACCAATTTATCTGTCGGATAGGAACCTGACAGATACCACTATCTGACAGATGAAAGTGGTGTCCACACTGTCCACAGCTGGCGTGTTTATCAACGGGGAATTATCCGTCAGGCAGCCACCCAACAGATAAGGATAAAATCGATTATTTACTGGCGAAATCTAGAAGGAATTGGGAAAGTGGTAACCTCCAGGGGTGCGAAAAATCAGGTTATACGTTATAAACAAAAAAGGCTGTTCTTTCGGGCTGTTTGACTATTTCATCAAAGAACATCAATTTTTCTGATGTTTTTCACGTACAACCAATCGTAGATAGGGAAATATAACTTCCTCATTTTCCCCGCCACAAAAATTGTTCCCCACTCGTTGGAAAGCTCTGAATTTATTACACATCACACCACATCTCATGCTGCCAATTTCCCCCTCCATTAGGCATCACCCTTCTGAGAAGTACCTACTGGTACGTGCTAACCATTATTTCAACATTTGAAGAAAAAAAACAGTGATAACAGTAATAATGCCACGTTATCTCAGGGATAACTTGTTATCTGAGCCCCAGGAGACCCAGATAAAGTTATGTCTCAGACAGCTGTCATCAGTCTGATAACTACCATTCTCCAGCTGAGTTGTCTGACAGTCTTGTGATAAGTACAGTTTATCCCCCAGTTACTCTCCCCAGTTACTCTCAGATAACTGCGATTGATAAACCGGCTCTAAGGGGGTCTCCAACATGCCCATATGCCCAATGTTATCAAGCAACAATTAAAAAAAGTCTGCCAAG
>JAEMON010000012.1:4990757-5018426 GCA_030264115.1 Lygus lineolaris
TTACTCTACGATCAACATACTTAAAATTAATTATCATTATTAAAAACTGATTCTGACCTCGCCAAATTAAACGACAATTTTTCTCTTCTCTTAGCAATATCCTACTTGTACCGAATTCTTGATTCTTTTTTTTACGATTTCCCCGCCTCGAAACATTCCCTTACATTTTCCGGTTTTCCCTATTTGTGGAAGACACCTTGACTCACATAAAACCAAGGACAATGTAGGAGTCTAGTAAACTGTCAAATAATACACATATTCACGATTATTCTCTAGTCGGTAATATTGAAGTTCCTTACTTTGCCATCCTTGGTGTGGATGCCCTGTCCGATCCTGTAGATCTTCTTATTGATCTCCGTCCTGTGGTGGTACCCCTTCTGACCAGCTCTGGCGATCGTGAACTGGACTCTGGACGGATGCCAGGCTCCGATACACGCCACCTTCCTCAAACCTTTGTGAGTCTTCCTCGGCAGTTTCTTCGTGTGCCAACGAGAAGTGACACCTGGTGGTAACAAAACGTGGATTACAGAACGAAAAGGACTAGTTGGAGATTACATATCTATTTAAAGCATCTTCCACATCAATCAAAAAAAAATTGCTAGTTGCTGACATCAAGGTCCAGGGAGTCTGGGAAAGTGCGAGGCCGGCGTTTTTCGACACACGCATTGTAAATGCCGACGCCGCTTCGTACCTTTCCCAAACGTGGGAGTCCACAGCACAGTCAGCTGCCAGACGGAAACACGAAAAATATGACAGAGCAGCAGAGCACCTTCGAGGCTCATTCACACCCCTCATCTGCTCGTGTGACGGTGCCCTCCATAGGGAGTATACAGTTTTCCAAAAAAGACTCGCCAGTACTCTAGCCGAGAAATGGAGCAGGCCATACTCCCTTGTCCTGGGGTGGGTGAAAGTCAGGACCCAGGTATCAATAATCAGAGCCGTGTCCCTTCGACTGAGGGGCACGAGGAAGATTATTCGATCCCTGGGTTTGGAAGATGGAGCGGGAGTTCCACAGATGGAAGATTAGAAGATTTATATTGGGAATTCAAAACCACCTTCATTATGTTTCCTTCCCCTCCGGCAAGAACATTTTATTGAAAAATTCCTTGAAAAGAAAAAAAAAATATATATATTTTGGCTGACAAAAAAAAATTTCTAACAATTATTATTCAAATGAATCCCAGCAATTCACGATCTTTGGTCAGAAGGAAGGCAGCAGCGTGTTTATCCTCAAAATGATAGGCAACACATTCGCCAATTTCATCATAATAATCATAGTTTATTGAAGAAAATTCATTATGAACAACAATTTAGGTTGAACAACAATGAAGGTTAACACCAAGATTAACCAAATGGACTAGAAATGTAGAGGAATACACTTGAATAACAGAAATATGAACGTAAACAGGAATTTTGAAATTCAAATTCTATTTCCATGTACCTTCAGTCAGAAATTCAAACGAATCACGGGGTCTCATAAACACAGACCAAGTTGATAAAATAAATCATCATGAAAGGTATGGACGGAAATAGGACCAAGTTGGTTCTTCGGAACAGAGAAAATCGAAGGTTTCTTTTGGGGGTGATTTTGGAGATGACATTCTCAAGTAAAAAAGATAGTTCAAGCGATCTAAAGTGAGGTATTTCTAGAAGAATTCTTTATATGGGGTTGATTTTACTGTTTTAAGAGTAAGAATTCATGTGGTGATCAATTAGAAACTCGAAAGCATCAATTTATTGGCATTATATCGCATTTCAATGGTTCAAAACCTATGAAACTGTCGATTTTTTTTGTTGTAATTTGCAGGCCACTTAGACTACAGAAGGTTCAGGTCTCAGACAGGTGCTTAGCTACGTCTTAGCCACTTGGACTGCTTTTAGCTATTCTGCCGTGCAAAACCTTCTACAAGTGGCTTGTGAAAACCATACCTGCAAATTTAAAAGGTACATTTTTTTTCGACAGTTTCATAGGTTTTGAACCGTTGAAATGCGATATAATGCTCAATGATTAATGATGCTTTTGAGTTGCTAATTGATCACCACATGTATTCCTACTCTTGAAACAGTTAACTCAACCCCATGTGAAGAATCCTTCTAGAAATACCTTATTTTAGATCGCATAAACTGAACCTTTTATATTCAAGTTGCTGTGGACCAACAAGCGAACTCACCCAATTAATAATAAAAAATGATGTGGAGTTCTTGAACTTTTTTCTTCAACGCCCGCTACTGAGACTGGTTTGGAACGTTAATTAAAGAAACGTCGAGAATATTCTGACTTCTTTCTTCTACCTAGGCCAAATCCCGGCTATTACCCACTTCAACGACCAATCAATCATTGATCGTCTACAGAAATCCATATCTTTATTATTCACTCTCTGTTAGATTAAGTTCTCAAAATCTTGTTCATCTGGATCTGGGTACCAAGTAATATGAATTATAACTAATCGTAGACGAAGCCAATTAAATACCAGCTGTTAAGTAGCTAAAATTGGTCAAGAGATGGAAAATTGTTAGGGTAGCGTCTGAATGGATGAAAAATGACAAAATGAACCTTTCAAGTAGCTGTGGAATTTGTAGGGCTCAAATTTTAATGAACTTCATGTACCTCCAGTCAGAACTTCAAACTAATCATGGGGTCTCATCAACACGGAACCAAGTTGATTTAATGAAATCATCATCAAAGATACATGAAGACAAATAAGAGGTTTACACTATGAATTAGCTTAACAGCGTAAGAGTCAATTGTACGGCACATGCCTTTGTTGGGGATAAGTGGCTGTGGCTACCTAATAACATTTATGGGTAACCACATTTGAGTATTCAATACGTAGTTACTAACTTACTGTTAGGGTAATGTTTCCCCATGTGTTTAAGAAAATATACCATTCTTGAGTTATCCACCGAACTTACCGCTGCGCAGGGTTGAAAAAAATCACAATTACAAAAAAATCAAATTAATCGGATTTTTTTAAAATTTAAATCGGATATTTTTTATTTAAATACGATATTTTCATTTTTTTTTTTTTTTTTTTTGCTAAAGTTTCAACATTAAAGTAAGCGATGTTGTTCATTGAGGAGATGGCATAAGAAGCATATTAGAAATATGGAAATTTATAAGGAATAATGTACTGATAAACGGAGCAAAGAGATAGTGAAGGAGCAGAATAAAGAAATAAACACGCTTTCAAAAGAACTTCTTCTTTTTTTAATTTTCCTTCTATCCTTTTGTGTTTAGTTGTCGGATACGACGAAGCTACTTCGGCCGATCCCGAACAATTTCTCGTTGTTAGAGAAAATTCACTTTCCCTCCCGTTTTTTCAACGGTTGATTTAAATCACGATTTTTATTGGCTGATTTAAATCGTGATTTAAATCATCCTGCCGCTGCGTGTAATTTTCACTCTCTAATAGGTTATGGGCCCAGCACGCTTCCACTTCACGTAATTGTTAATAAACTAGTTCCAATAGCCTTACCCTTGAATCCTTTTCCTTTGGTGACTCCGATGCAGTCAATCATCTCATCAGGTCCGAAGACGTTGCTGACTGGGATGGGCTTCTCGAGGTGCTCGCGGACCCAGGCGACTTTGTCGGCGATGGTGCCGCCGTTCACTTGGATCTCCATGATGTGCGCCTTCTTCTGCCTCTGCTTCAGGAGCTTCATCTGCAGATCAACGTTGAAGAGTCATGAATAAAACATAATTGGCAGAGTTGGGGACACATCCGACACAAGTAGTTCTATAGATCATAATATTGGACTCTCAATCACACTAGGTCACTGACTCAATAGCTACTGACAGATAGTAAATATTTTGGGGTTTTATGGGTTATTTATTTACTGAGCTGATGTGGTAGGCGGAACAACCGCGCAATATCCACTCTTCCGGACTTGTGACACGGCTCCTACTTGAATCCGACCACTGTGCGTCGGTCCCCTCTGAGGAGAGTGCAACTTTGTAACCCCTGGCCTTCTTGACTATAAGTTAAATTAAGCAAATCAAGAAGGAGCCGAGCCACAAGTCTGGAAGAGTGTGGATATCGTGCAGTTGTTATGCCTAGCTCAGTAAATGAATAACCCACAAAACCCCAAAAATAAACTACTTCTGATTGGAACTGAGGGCAGACCACGATCCTATCAAGGTAAATATTGAGATTCATCAACTTATCAATGACACGAGAGTGTAGTTCTCAATACAAAGCCGATCAAAATAGAAACTGATAAGCCGATTGGATTTCAAACATTTTATATAAGCACTATGGACAAACCCATGTGAAATCAAAGACACGATGGGGAGAAGGAGTGCTTGTTATACTAAGGGCAAAATATTCACGTCCGTATATTATACTGAAATACATTCCCAAACATTCATCAGGATTTCAAAAATAATCGTTGCGTCTCATCAGCACAGACCAAAGAACATGTGAAATTATCACAAATGATAGGAGATAACACTCTTGAAAGACATTGTACAGTAGGTAAGTAATAATGTTCACTGCATGGTTTGTCCGGATGGTAACAGCCCAATGGGCTCCAAACAGGCGATGGAATATGCAGAGTTCCATGAGCCTGACGGCAAATGGGTTTACTGTTCGAAGTCATGGCCACAGAGCGCACAGGCGCAATGCTTAACCATCGCTGCCGACGGCAAAGCACAAGGCAATTGTCGGCAACAGACTTCGGTAGACCTTATAGCTAACAAAATATATCAAATACACCAAAGTATCGTATTATAAAGGAAGTATGGGGCATTAAATGTCCACGAAAGGTTTCTCTAAACGGGAACAGCCATTTTTCATCAGCAGAGCTCAAGAGATACCCAATTTCAAGTTAAAGGTACGAATAGAAGAGTTTTCAAAATTGCATCTGTCCACTGCATGGTTTGTCCGGATGGTAACAGCCCAATGGGCTCCAAACAGGCGATGGAATATGCAGAGTTCCACTGGCCAAGCGGCTGATGGGTCTAATATACGAAATCATGGCCACAGAGCGCACAGATCAGCGCAATGCTTAACCATCGCTGAAAACGGCAAAGCACAAGGCAATTGTTAACAGCAGACTTCGAACGGTCTTCAACGAGGGATGTTCCCAAAAATATATCAATTTTCAAGAGGATAATATTGAACACACAGAGAATTGGATGGGTGAAGTCAAATGGCATTTGTTCACTGCATGGTTTGTCCGGATGGTAACAGCCCAATGGGCTCCAAACAGGCGATGGAATATGCAGAGTTCCACTAGCCTGGCGGCTGATGGGTCTAATATACGAAATCATGGCCACAGAGCGCACAGATCAGCGCAATGCTTAACCATCGCTGAAAACGGCAAAGCACAAGGCAATTGTTAACAGCAGAATTCGAATGGTCGTCGACGAGGTATGTTGCAAAATTCATGAATTTTCAAGAGAATATCAAACACAGATTTGGACAGGGACGTAAACGTGTAGTCAAATGAAAAAGCACAAGGCAACTGCTAACAGAAGACTGAGATGAAGAGCAGATTCAGCCAAAAATGTAGAGTGTCGGACACCGCAACTTGAATGTCCCTTAACAGAGTAGGGAAAACCCTTACTGAAATAGAATATTATTAGTGGTTACTCTACCAGTTCTCGTCAATAATAAGATCAGCTCACCTGAGTGTGGGCGATGACACGGATGACCTTGCAGTACTTGACCATCTTGGAGAAGTCCTTCTCGATCTGCTTCTTTCCTAGAGGGTCGGACCACTTCTTGGAAGCCTTAGTGAAGGCCTTCTTCTTGGACTTGTACCTTGAGAGGTGGTCAACAGAGAATCAGAGACGGTAACGAGAGTCCCCTCATCAGCTGCCTGAGAGGAGGGGAACTGCTCGCAGCGCCAAAACCAGAGACTCGACCATCAGAGAGGAACTCCGGCAGTTGGCACAACAGTGAGAACCTTCTTGCAAGCAGCGGAAGGCTTTCAGAGAAATTATATACAACCGAAACAGTTCAAGGATATTATGTATGTCAGCATCATAAATACCTATTCATCATTATGTCAAAGAATCAAAGTACATCAAGGTACATTTAAGAGGTTTACCAGTTATTGTAGAATCGCCTCTTGCATTCTTCGGCGATGTGTTCAGCCCAGACAGTGACCAGACCACGGAGGCCACTGGGAGTTTCAATGTAGCCAACAGCTCCAACAACAACCATGGGTGGCGTCTCGATGATGGTGACACCTTCCACAATTTCCTTCTTGTTGATCTCTGAAAATAACGAGGAACTAATGAAACTCTTGTTCATATGTATATGTATATATGTATATATCTTGTTCATATGTATTGTGGGAAGTAGATGTGAAGAAGCAGACAAAGCGAAATCCTTGCAAACTAAAAGCAACGCTCAGATTACGACACACTCAGCTACCCTCCACAAATTCTGGATAATTCCTATTCAGAAAGGATATAAGTTCTACTAATTCTGACTGGACGCAATGCATAACAGCAACTAAGATGGGCGTGGCCCCATGGACGATTGTGTAAATCCATGCTTCGGAATGTAGAGATCTGCTGAAGGCAGTTTCCACTCAACGCCTCTAAAAAGATTCATCTTGCCCAAGGCTTTGGGGAAAACTGGTTCATGTCGAGTAACGAGAGAATTCTTCAAGTTTCATCTCTGAACACAAGTCAAGAGTAGAAATTTGCATGGGAGAGCCAAATGCACACACAGAATGATCAAGGATTTGCATAGGAATGGACTCTTTTATAATTCCTTAATTAATTGTAGGTCTAACTTCCAAAATGGTGTAATACGATGAGTCGGAAATAGAGATGGCAATGATAGAACGATGTTTTGAAAACATCAATGTTTTTCTATCGATGGTTGGCTGTCAATGTTTCAAAACATCGATATTTCAATTTTATTTGCCACGGAGCTGTACAGTAATCACATGCCAAACAGCGAAATTAAGATGAACGTCTTATCAAATCCGACGATTATGACTGGCTAGTGATGTAACAATACCATTGATTCATTTTCAAAGACATTACCAACAATATTAAACAATACATATACGGTAATGTTTACCAATACATAGATGTTTCATTTTCTGAGAACATCAATGTTTTCGCACCATCGATGTTTCAATATTAGTTGTCATGCCTAATCTTAAATGGACGGAACATTGCGAAAAAGGGAGAAGAAAAGGCGTGTGATGTCATTTGGTATGTGTAGTGCCTAAGCGCTCCCTCACGTGGAAACCACGTGAAAGGGAGATACATTCCAAATGACGTCAAAGGTTTTTCTCTTTTGCTTATTCCAGCCAAATTACTGGGATTCCAGGCTGGAAATTGGATTGCATGGGTTTTCGAGGGTACTGAATCCGATTCTGAGGTAAAAAATATCGAATTCTGACCTGTCCTTTCCTCATTCCCGGAATTAAATATTTTAGTACTTTAGTTTACTCACTTGAGCCAGGACGATCGGCTTCTCTGACGACGTGAGTCATACCAGCCTTGTAACCGATGAAGGCGGTGAGGTGGACAGGCTTCCTAGGGTCATCCTTGGGGAAAGCCTTTACTTTGCCCCTGTGGCGGGCAGACCTCTTCTTGGGGTAGAACCCCATCGACCCGTGACGGGGCGCGCTGAACTTACGATGAGACTGGAATAAGAACAGAAAACAGATGCTTGAGCAACTTGCGGAAAATTCACGGAACTATCAACTATAACGTTCAGTAATTCAGCTAGTTATTTGGAATTTCGAATGATCCTCTACGTATGGATAGATGGACAATAATGTAGGTTCTGTGTAGGAAGTTACTGCAAACACGACACCTAAAGTTTGGCTTCGTTGAGGAGATTAGGGTCTTGACTTCGAATATCTAGCATAATTACATGTAATTTGAGACCTCGGGGGAAGATTCCAACAATGTGCAACAAGTAGTTACATGCCTAGGGCAAGAGAGCTAGCTCTTTTTATTAGATAGGTGACATTGATGATGCACAAACGAAATCCAAGTATCTCTAACCTACCTGCATCTGCTCATCTTCTAACATAGCCTATTTATTCTCTCTCTCACTTACGTATGCCAATTTTCTTTTTTTTTAGAGCCGTTTGTAGATAATTACATTCGGGTATATTTGCTCTGTCAAAAGGTACCAACCAAAAGCCAAGGGCCACCGTCTGGGTGTTTGCTTGGAAGAATCGAATAATACCTATCTTCACATTGGGTGATGTCTATCCAAGGAGTATCGCTTCCTCACTACAGAACGTAGGAAGCTATTTGTTCGTGCAAGCAATATAAACAATTTTTGTTCCTATTTGACCGCATTTCGCTCAAATTTGGAGGCTGACTAAGACAATTATCTACGAATTTCGTCACGACTAAATCTGTAATAGCTACTGCGTAAGCGCAAACTTGAAATTTGTCGTATTAGGCGTAGCTCCGGAACTACCCGGCCAACTTCGGTGAAATTCATGGATTACGCGGGTTAGACCCTCTCCTGAGAATTTCATCGCCATCGGACCACTAGTACCATGTCCGCATGCGCTAACATGAATTTCCCGAAATGACTCTCAGTTCCTAATGGACTGATTTCGCTTCAACTCGGAGGATAGTTGGAGATTGACTATCACCTTAGAATTTTGACACAATTCAATACCTACCTCGCAATTTTGAAATGTGTTTCATAGCCATAACTCCAGAACTACTCGACCAACTTCAGTGAAATTTTCATAGAAAATACAACAACTCAAATTGGCAGACGTTTTTCTTCCAAGTTTGTGATCACACCTTAACCTATGTAACATTGTAACAATATTTTTTATAGTGGAGCTTTGATTGTCGAGAGGCTACTTTCAAACTCTTTGCACTAATCAACAAAGCAGTCAGCGAATCCTCACGTGTACAATTAATCTAGCAGTCTATAATTAGGGACAGCACCACGAGGCACAACCCTACTCAATAGCTGCACCAGATAATAGCCAGTTAAGTTACATAAGAAAACATTATGTAGGTACTTAGCTACGTACAAAAAGTAGGTAGGCATACATTCTAGGCAAAGCCTTATACCTACTTATCGGTGAACATTTCCAAACCCCAGGAGTTACGTACTCCAGAACAAAACCACGTGTTTGTGACTATTGAGCAAAGTAACGTGAAAGAAAAGACAGGACATCAGTAACAGACTGAAATGAGGCTGGATTAGACTCTAGAGAATGAGTCACCCATCACGTTTCACACTATTAGAGGTCTATCATAAGGAACTGTTGATCGGCAAATAATTAAGCAACAAGGAGTTCTAAGTTAAGTACTTGATAAGTTATGATAAACATGTAAAGGTCCTAAGTAAATGAGAAGTTGTGTAATTGAGAAGTTATGATAAACATGTAGAGGTTTGTCGAGGTTAGGTACGACCAATGAACCATTTTTGAAAATAAAACAAGGGGACTACATTGTTGGTATCGCAGAGGATTTACGTCCAACATCATCAATCATGGAATCCTCGACTATTAGAAATACCTACTAAAGTTCTTAATCAATGAAACATGAGATTTGGAATGCTACCACGTGAGAAATCAAGACACCGGAGGCAACGCAGGCCCCTACATTACAGGGTTTTACCAATCACGAAACTGATCAACGGAAATCATAACTGAGGCAAATCGATTAACCAATAAAGAAATTGGAAATTCAATGCTTGGAAGAGAGACTCAATAACGAATTGGTGCATTGATTGCTCAGATAAATTTGGAAAATAATGAACATTGAAGGACTCACCATCACGACCCGCAACAAGCGCACTGACAGAGAGAAAGAAAGAATATGGCCGACCCAAGGAAATGGAAGCCGAACGTGGCAGAGTTTTAACAATGTTGCCAACGTTACTCCTCAAAATGTCCTGCCCGAAAACATTCCCGCCAACGAGTGTTTCAAAGAGGGGATCCATTAGGAACTTTAATGGAGCACAATTTTATTTTAATTTCGGAGCCATTTTATGATATTTTAGCAATAATAATGTTCCCCAAGATCAAAAAACAGAAATTTGAAGCCAGTCAAGAAATCAGAAAATTCCCGGATTAGAGAGAAACTTTCCCGTCAGGATGGGAACACTGGTCACATCTAACAGGTTGAGCAGTGAGCACTGTCCAGGTTGCTGCAATTTTATTTCAAAATTTAATTTTACATTGTTTAATTATAATATTTTTATTGATAAATTATATGAAAGCTAAAATTAACCCACGTTTCCGTGATTTCTAATGTCAGTTTTTGAATAGGATAAGGCTCTTGACTACAAGAAGCTTAGAACCTTAACATAATATTTTTTATAATTATTTTTGGCGGATTTTTCAATAATTTTTGTGAATTTATAACGAAACCAATGATTTGCATTGTTGAGATTAAATTTAATCGTTTTCGGCAGGATTACGAAAGAAAAACTTTATTCAACTTTATATCCTTGTAATATAACTCGTCATTGATCCTCAGTAATCTTTTCCATGGAAGAAAAAGATTCCTTCTTCCATGAATCTTTTTTGATAAGTAATAGGAAAGAGGGGATATATTTATGATTTTTTGAGGGGTTTTGTTTATTTGTTTTTCCATTTTAAGTAGGTATTTCTCAGAAATTTTAATTCAATTTCAATGTCCTACAAATCGGTTGCGCTAATCGTTTCGAGTTTGAAAATCCTGAGGCTGTTTGAGGTAGTTAGGTTCAATATAAATCAATAATCTCCTTGTCTACTAATTGTTTCCTGGTTTTTTGTTTTTGATAGAAGAAACTAGTGCGTGTCAATTTCGTGGATTTTATTTAAATCTAATCCTTTAAATAATACATAAGTACCTACTGGGAGTTTCGGATTTTGTGTTTCGTGAAAGGTTTCCTTCGAGAGGTGATAAAACTCGTCAGCTGGGGAGTCCAGCATTGCGCAGGTCATCAAAAATTGCACAGGTACTCTTATCAATTTATTTCATGCATTGAAGATATTTTGTCGAAGTTGAAGGGCGTGTGTTGTGTATTTATTTCTTCGGAAGTTATGGTTTAGAGGTGGATTGTTTGTCGGGTTGCGTAGGATCGGTGACCGTGGGTTTGACGTAGCAGGTGGAAGGGGTCAGCGATTCTCCTACTCCTGAGCCTTGTCAAGGCTGCTCGTTCCGTGAAAGCATTTTATAGTGAAAGTGCCGTTCAGTTTGGTACAAGAACTCCAGACGCGAACTGCTGAGTTTTGCCCGTGTTCAACGTTTCCCGAAAACTGACTCGTCAAGATATCTGCTTGAGGTGAGCAAGTCTTGAAATCCTAACAGAAAAAATGTCGTGCCCGTTTTTGAGCAAATTGTCGACGCCTTACGTCAAAAACTACTTGCCGCATTTGGTCAAAATGTATGGGCAAAACTGCCCGTTTATGGTGACTAGGAATACTGCCACTATGAGCGGTGATGTGACCAAGTGCCCTTTCTTGGCCAAAAACCCTGAACCTCTGGTGAAGGAGGCTCCGGCGGTTATGCAAGAAGATCTCAAAGTACTGGGCACTGATCTCAGCCAAATTAAAGGCGAAACGTTCCCGTATGAAAACTTCTTTCACGATCAGATCATGCGCAAAAAGAAGGATCATTCGTACAGGGTGTTCAAAAAAGTGAACCGCGATGCTTTGTGTTTCCCGCGAGGTACGGAATCGACTTATGGAAACAAGCCCATTACTGTGTGGTGTGCCAATGACTATTTGGGAATGTCATGCCACCCGAAGGTCAAGGAGGCTGTGGCGAACGCTTTGCACAATTTTGGCGCAGGCGCCGGAGGTACCAGGAACATCTCAGGCAACTCTCTGCTTCACGAGAAATTGGAACACGATCTCGCCAAGCTCCACAAGAAAGAGGCGGGTTTGATTTTCACTTCTTGCTTCGTCGCCAATGACTCGACGCTGTTCACTTTGGCCAAAGCTCTGCCGGGATGCCACATCTTCTCGGACGAGGGGAACCACGCTTCGATGATCCAGGGCATCCGGAACTCCAAAGTTCCCAAGCACATCTACAGGCACAACGACCCTCAGCACCTGCGAGAGCTTTTAGAGACTGTCGACAAGAAGACGCCCAAAATCGTGGCTTTCGAGACGGTCCACTCCATGACAGGTGCGATTTGTCCGTTGGAGGAGCTGTGCGACTTGAGCCACGAATTCGGCGCTCTCAATTTCGTCGATGAAGTCCACGCTGTGGGATTGTACGGCGAGAACGGCGCTGGAGTTGGTGAACGCGATAAGGTACTTGACAAGATGGATATAATCTCTGGAACTTTGGGTAAAGCTTTTGGTAACATTGGTGGTTACATAGCTTCGACTTCGGCTTTGGTGGATATGGTGAGGAGCTACGCTGCTGGGTTTATCTTCACGACGTCGTTGCCACCAACAGTCCTGGCTGGGGCCATCGCATCGATTGAGATCCTGACTTCCGACGAAGGACGCCAGTTACGCGCTCAGCAACAAGAAAACGTGAGGTACTTGAAGAACTTACTTCTGGACCGCGGTTTCCCCGTGGAGATGACTCAATCCCACATCATCCCCATACGGATCGGCAACCCTTTCATCTGCACCAGAGTCTCGGACACCCTTCTCAAAGAGAAAGGCCACTACATCCAAGCCATCAACTACCCGACGGTGCCCAAAGGCGAAGAGAAGCTCCGCCTCGCCCCGACTCCCTTCCACACGAAGAAGATGATCGACGGCTTCGTCGACGATCTCCTCGAGGTCTGGCACAACCTGGGGCTCCGCCACTCCCCGTGCACACACTGCCGAAAAACCGTCGACGACTCCTGCGGAACGAGCGCCTGCGAGATACCCAACTGCCCCCAATCAGTCTTGGCCAACTGATTCCGGACATGCCCTACATTGGATAGTTACCCAACGCGTTTCATAATAGATCGGATCCCCCTTCTAAAGCACTACTTTCCTCCAAATTGAAAGCCTAATCATTCCAATGAATAAACTATGTCGTATTTTATAGATCATTCGATTAATGTTTTGTTATAATAATTGTTTCCTGTTATAAATTGTGATGCGCAAAAAACTGTTCATTTTGTAGTGATATTTTATTTTGTTATGGGAATTAGAGCTAAATTTATGAACTTAATGGCTCTTTATTATCCGCAGTCATTTCCCATATTCCTGGAAAAACTATTAAGTACAAACTTGTCAATTTCGATTGGGAATGGGGTCCACTGAGATTTTCACCTTCTTCGCCCGAAGAAGGTGAAGAAGGGGCGAAGAAGGTGAAAATTTCAGTGGACCCCATTCCCAATCAAAATTGACAAGTATTTCTGTGTTGGGTCGATCTCCATACCTGCAATTGAGCACAAAAGTTCCACTCATGCAGCATGTGAGTTGATGAGCGAATTTTCAAAGAATAATTTTAACCGATTTGGTGGGTGATTATTTGAGGAAATTTCAATCTGATTCCGAATAAACCATAATATCCTATGTTTGGAATGGTAATTCACACCACAAAACACGTTTTTTACCGATTTTTGAAACTAAATTACTCCAAAATTCTGGCCAACGAACTCATCCTTTCTTTTAATATTATTGACATTTTAAAATTTTTTTGATTTTTTATCTCGATTCCAGGGTCAGATATCGTCTGGAGTGACATATATAGGTATAAATATATATATTTACACATGAGTGGTGTTAAATTTCAGGAATCGTTTAAGAATGGTCTGAAACGGGTTTCTATGAAGAAAATTCTCAAAAATTGGCATTACTAAAGTTTTTGAGCCATTTCAATAGTTTCATGTTCTTCGATAATTCGCTAAAAACGTGGTTTAAGAACATTCATGCTTTTAATGTTAAGGAAGGAACCAAGGGAGTGGTGTGCTTCAATTTTCTCAGGATTTGTTGGCCGATTTTGCTGCGGTTTGCTGCATTCTTCTTGTAGAATTTTAATTTCGTAATTTTGAATTTCCAACATTTTTAAAAAAAATCAAATTTGCTTAAAGGCACCTCAACCCCTCAGAGAATGATGCAATTGAAAGAATGTCGGGTTTTAAACTTTTTGGTCATAAGCAGTGATTTGTTATAGTAGTTTTAGTTAGATTTGTTATAGTGAGAGTTCGTATGAACTCTTTGGTAGCCGAGATCTAGGAATTTTCGAAAACATTTTGAGCTTATCTACTCCTGCCTAAGTAGGCATATTCTCTCTGAATTTGAAATCATGAAATTTTTAATGCTTAATAGATAAATACGCGAAAAATTCTACCAAAAACAATGTCCATTCATGCAGCATGAGTTGATGAGCGAATTTTCAAAGAATCATTTTAACTGATTTGATGTTCAAGATGGTAATTTACAAAAACCTCAAAAAACGCGTTTTTAGCGATTTTTGACACTAAATAAATTTTTGAAATTTGAACCCTTGGAGTACTCCAAAAATTCTGGCCAACGAACTCATCCTGTCTTTTGATATTATTGATATTTTGAAATTTTTTCGGATTTTTAGCTCGATCTCTCGGTCAGATATCGTCTGGAGCGACGCATGTATAGGTACAAATATATATGTATATGAAAAAGTGTTAAATTTCAGGAATCGTTTTAGAATGGTCTGAAACGGGTTTCCGTGACGAAAATTCTCAGTAATTGGCATTACTTAAATTTTGAAGCCATTGAAATAGCTTCATTTTCTTCGAAAATTCGGTAAAAACGTGGTTTAAGATTTAAGAACCAAGGGAGTGATGTACTTCAATTTTTGCCATTTTTCTCTGGAATTGTTGTCCGAATTTGATGCGTTTTGCGGCATTCTTCTTGTTTAATTTCAATTCGTAATTTTGAATATTCAATCCTTTTGAAAAAATCAAATTGACTCAGAGGCACCTTAACCTCGTAGAGAATGATGTAATGGAAAGGCCTGAGAAAAATTAGCGAAACTTCAACGCTAAAATGGTTAGGGGAGGGGGCGTTTATCCGGGTTTTAAACTTATTGGTCCTAGGCATTTTTGAAAACATTTTTGGCTTACTCCTACCGAAGTAGGTATTATTTGAAATCATGAATTTTTGAATGCTTGTTAAATAAATACGTCGAAAATTTTACAAAAAATAAAAAATAAAAAAAATCTTGTTGACAATTTTACAAAAAAATAAATAAAATCTTGTTTTCTTGAACAATTATACTACCGAACATTGGAGTACCTAGCTTCCCAGGTAAGGCAATTGTACGTAAGTTCTGACCTACAATTAGGTATTTGACCTCTTGAAATGATGACAATAGGTATTTCTTCTACCTCAGCTATAGACCTTCTAACCATGGACTTTCAGGTGCATGACCTCTTCACATTTTGGGTTGAGGTTCCTACAAACAGTTAGCACCCTATTTGTTAGGATTAGTGTTGTAGAATGAGCTAGAAATGGGATCAGCCGGTTTTCAGGGTAACTAAATTGACCAGGAAAGGTTTTACTACCTGAAAACTAGATGGTCTGTGCTAGGTTCCCCAATCCTCCTCTAATATTCTTCTGTTAGGTCGGGTGACCATTTTATGAACGTTTAGAAACGTTAACTCGGGAAGATTTGAGATTCACACTCGTGTTTCTCCTCTCTTTTCCGTTCAAACTTCCTTATAGGGAACGAACGGTTGGTCCTGCGATGCTCCTCGTGGTCTCATTCGACTCTAAAAATTATGATGTTCTTGAAATCTATGGAAAAACTAGGACTTCCTGTTGCATTTTTCGAGCCAAGGCGTTTAGAACATTTCAAACCCTATTTTCCTTTCATTCATTCTAGGAACTCCGACATTCTAGGGCCAACGAGCTCCTTCTTTTGATATTGTCGATATTTCGATTTTTTTGACCATTTCTAGGGTGAGATATCGCCTGTAGTGAAACCGACACAAAACTTTTATATTTTTAAATTTTTATATTCATGTATGTGTGTCACTCCAGACGATATCTGAACCTAAAACCGATCTAAAAATCAAAACAAATTTCAATTTGATTGAAAAAAAGTCCTATTCATGCAGCATGAGTTGATGACCGAATTTTCAAAGAATAATTTTACCCGATTTGGTGGGTGATTCTTACAGAAAATTTCACGCTGATTCCGAATATACCATATGTTCCTATGTTTAGAATAGTAATTCACACCAAACACCTCAAAAAAACACGTTTTTGTAGCGATTTTTGAAACTAAATTTTCAAAATTTGCATTAAGTATTTACATTTTGAAGCCATTGCAATAGCTTCATTTTCTTTGAAAATTCGCTGAAGACAATCAGCGCAAAATTAACCGTACATTCTACTAATTCTACCACATTAATGACGGGATTTATAGACGGTGCTCGAGTTTCAAGGAGACCGAGGAGATGGTCTCCTCGAAATTTGGAATACGGATTCGGCTTGAGAAATCCTTGAAAACCATTTCAAGGTCTCCTCGAAACTCGAGGACCGTCTATAAATCCCACCCTAAATTTTACTTAAGGAAACAATATCACCACAACAATATTAATTATTTTGATAGTAGAAAATTCCTCTGCACTTGGGAAAGTTCGACAAAAAGGTGGGTTTAAAATACACGAGGAACGAGCGTGAAGGCGAACCACATGCAAGCTCACTATGACTCGTCAGTATTCAGCGTTTCCAATTGCTGACTTCCGTGGGGGTCGTTTTCTTAACGGTTGTGTTGGTTTAATCGCGTCTGAATGCCAATGATATTGGTGCGCCTATTGGTTTAGAATCAAACGGATGCGTGAAAGAAAAGTCGAATTTCTGGAAATCCTCAACATTTGAACTTTTCGCTTTGTTTATAATAGGAAATTTATCGTTCTTTCCAATGGTATATTTATATTCAATTCAACACTGTAATTTAAAGGAGTGATGGCTGTTTTCGTGATGTAAGGTGGAAGAAAAATTTTTCCAATACTGCTGACACTTTTGTTAAACACTATAGAATAAGAACCCTGCTAAAAAAGAGTAAAGAGTAATAAAGATTCTCCTTGAATTTTTAACATGTTTGATGTTTTAGGGCTGGGGGTCTTTCTGTGAATTCCGACACGCAAATATGCAACGTTTTTTTTCTTAGTTACCACGGACCGATTTCTTAGTTACCACGTTATATCGGCTCCATTTGGGGTCTAGTTGTACCAAGATGCTTTTGGTTATTGTCACTGATCAGCTGAGTGAGCTCCAAGGCCATTTTCTCTCCTGACATGATTTAATGTTTTTCCCTCGCAAGGGAGAAATTTTTTTTTTTTTTAAAGAGAAAATCCCCTTTTCGTTGTTTTTCGAATATTTCAAAATTAAATTCATTCAGATTAGAATTTAAGCCCTCCAGGATTGATTATTTGAGGGAGAAACGAAGCAAAAAAGTTCCATCCGTGCAGCATGAGTTGGTGAGCGAATTTTCAAAGAATAATTTTAACCGATTTTGTGGGTGATTGTTATAGGAAATTTCACGCTGATTCCGAATATACCATATGTTCCCATGTTTAAGTTGATAATTCACACCAAAAACGGCGTCCCATGATTGATACAGGTGCATGATTTGATCAAATGGGAAATACGGAAACAGCTTTTCCTCGATCTAGACAAAATAGCGATGAATTTGTTCTCGACTCGGACTTTGACATCGAAAAATGTAAAAAACTTGGGACATGCTTTAGCATGGTAAATGGTAAGGGCCTGAAACTAGTATTAAGTTATGATTCAGGAAAATACATCCGGAAAACGCTGAGATGATCGACCTCCATCGTAATGGTACTCCTGCAAAATATTTAATATTAGAGAACTGTGCTCGTATGAGTAGAAAGGCGGAAATTTGATTATAAAAAAGGAGTAAAAAGGTAGTCAGAGGTTCTAGTCCAGGGAATGATCATCTGGGCAACAACCTCTCCTCCATAAAAAGGTGGAACTACACGGGATTTTTCTTTACCGAACTAGCGGGTTATCATTATTTCAGACAAATGCCTATGCAATTTAAATAACGTAGAAGATAGGTGAATAATATATTCAAAAATTGATTTTGTAAGGATTTATTATACTGCCTTATGCAGCTCAATGGCCAGACTGGAAAGAAAAAGAGATAAGAAGAGAGCATTGAGCTTTTAGTAGTGGCCAATAATTCTCTTAATCGAAGGGTTTTATAATTAGATTCCTTCTGGTGATCTCTGAGGGATCCCTTCAAATAAATATATTTTCCTATACATTTTACGAACAAAGCGATATCCTTACAGCAATATTCAAAAATCATTTATTCACCGGTTTATTTCACAAAAAGGTGGGTAAAAATACACGAGGAACCAGGGCCGGATTTACCATTACAGCCTCCTAGATCCGAATTAATGAAAAATTTTCAAAATGTCGATACGTCAAAATAAAGGCCGAGTTCGTTGGCCAGAATTTGTGGAGTACTCCATGGGTTCAACTTTTTAAAAATTTGAGTCGAAAATCGCTTTAAAAAACACGTTTTAGCGAATTTTCGAAGAAAATGAAGCTATTGCAATGGCTTCAACATTTTTGTAATGCAAATTTTTGACAATTTTCATCATGGAAATCCGTTTCAGACCATTCTAAAACGATTCCTGAAATTTAACACTCTTTCATATCTATATATATTTATACCTATACATGTGTCAACTCCAGACGATATCTGACCGAGGAATCGAGATAAAAAATCAAAAAAAAAAATTGTAAAATGTCAATAATATCAAAAGTAAGGATGAGTTCGTTGGCCAGAATTTTTGGAGTACTCCAAGGGGTCAAATTTTGAAAATGTAGTTTCAAAAATCGTTAAAAAACGGGTTTTTTGAGGTTTTTGGTGTGAAATAACCAACAAAATCGGTTAAAATTATTCTTCGTTTTTGTATAAATTACCATCTTAAACATTAAATTGGTTAAAATGATTCTTCGAAAAATTCGCTCATCAACTCATGCTGCATGAATGGGACTTTTTCTTTCATTTTTCTTTCATTTGTGGTGTAAAAAATTAACAATTTGGCTAAACATTTTTGGACCCTCAGTCATTTGTTAACAAATTCTGCTTAAATAAAACGAAATTCCAACTCGTGCGCACACTATGCCATTTATATGAATTCCATGTGCCTTTCCCTGTATTAAATCTGATATTCATGAAAAGTACATAAATGTAATGGAGTGCCTACATAATATAATCTAGGTGGTGATTCGCCCTACTAGGATAGTGTACGATGATGGTTTTATTTTGAATCGAGTGAATGACAACTTTACAGGAAACAGCATCATTAGTAGGTAATTGTTTTTCGAAAGTTCGTTGGAGCTATTGTTCAAAACACGTAGAGAGATTAATGACGAGACGAGAAAGGCTGCAGATTATACGAATCATCCATTTTCCCTAAAAGTAGAACAGTGACTAATCACGTTATGTACCCTGCTTTCTCATAAATAAACTGAGATAAACCTCCATAAAAAAACACTTAATTTTATGATACCACTCTATTGACGATAATACCACTGATATTGACGCGATTAACCGAAATTTTGTATGACAGTTTTTTGAAAAGTCTCAACGGAAATCCATTACAGACCATTCTGAGACAGAAGTTCAACATTTTTCATTTGTTGAATGCGTGATAAGTACTTAAACGAAAGGAAAACCCATTCGGGCTAGATCTAGGTAGAAATAAAGAAGGTAACTAAACGATATCCTTAATCATTTTGGTTTTCAATAACAAACCAGACAATATCTGACTCTGGAATCGAGATTAAAAAAAAAAAAAAAATTTAATGTCTATAGTATCAGGAAAAGATGAGTTCGTTGGCCAGAATTTTTGGAGTACTCCAAGGGGTCAAATATTTAGATTGTAGTGTCAAAAATCGCGCTCTGGGATCGAGCACGATATTGTCACTTAGAATCCAAAAATCGAATTTAAAAAATCCGTCCTCCTCACAGTGGCTCAAAATAGGAGTTTCCGGACAAAAATTTGGTCTCCTCCAATGTTATAGGAAATTTTGCGCTTATTCCGAATATACTATGTTTACCTGCCTACCTATGTGCCTTTACCTAAAATAGCTAGGTTTTTGACCCATGGAAAAAGTTGAAGACCTGAGAATTCTGCGAGACCTGAGAGTAACTGTGTTAGCGAATTTAAGAAGAAAATGAAGCTATTGCAATGGCTTCAACCATTTTAGTAATTCAAATTTTTGAAAATTTTCTTCATGCAAATACGGTTTAGACCATTCTAAAACGAATTATGAAATTTAACACTTTTTTTATATGTGTATATATTTATATATTTATGTGTCACTCCAGACGATATCTTACCCTGGAATCGAGATAAAAAGGTCAATAATATCAAAAGAAAGGATGAGTTCGTTGGCCAGAATTTTTGAAGTACTTCAAGAGTTGAAATTTTGAAAATTTGGAGTTGAAAATCATTTTAGAAAAAAACGCGTTTTTTGAGGTTTTTGTGTAAATTACCATCTTAAACATAGGGACATAAGGTATATTGGGAATCAGCGTGGAATTTCATATAAGAATCACCCACCAAATCGTTTTAACCCTAGATTACTACCCTTACGTCGATTCGACGTGTAATTTTCTTCAGTTTGCAACTTTTCCGGTTAGGGAGTGCCACAGCGGCTTCAGCTTCCAGATATGCTACCCCTGGTTAGTTGTCTACTATATTATTCATTTTTATCGTGGAAGGAGGAAATTTCAGTTCCTATTTTAGCTGTGGTTAGTGTTAGAACCTACAAGAATTTAGTTTAGCTTCGTGGTTTCAGAAATTATATTTGTGAATTTGTGAGAAAAAATATTTTTATTTTGAAGGAAGAAGATTTCAGTTCATTTTATCGCTCGTTCAGTTTATTTTATTAGTTCAGAGAGTAGCAGGCACTAAATGTTACTCAGACTTCTAGTCATACTGTGATTTATCTTCGTCTTGATACGAGAAAACCACAAAAATCATATTTTTGTAATTCAACAATAATAAGAAATGTATCAGAAGTGAATATAAATAAAGTTCCGATGTTTTGATATGGGATTATTCTATTGGTCAATTGATTCCCCTCAGAATTTCAGCGGAAATGAATAGTTTTGAGGCATGTAGGTACGTCGTTTCGACGTGTAGGTAGTAATAAGCGCTCAGATTTTTAGGGTAGTAATCTAGGGAGATTCGGTCATCAACTCATCCTGCATGAATGGGACTTTTTTTCATTCAAATTGAAATTTGTTTTGATTTTTAGATCGATTTTAGGGTCAGGTATCGTCTGGAGTGACACACATATATGAATATAAAAATTGTATAAAATATTATATACATGAATGGTCTGAAACGGATTTCCACATAGGAAAGTTTCGTACCAAAAATCTTTGAGCCATTGCAATAGCTTAATTTTCTTCGACAATTCGCTATAATATGAGTAAATTTCAAAGTGTAGCTTTAAATATCGTTAAGTGTAAAACCTAAAGTATATAAAAACCTAAAAATATGAAACTGATCTATTTTTGGATCTCGTTCATATATGTTTAAATTGTAGCGTTAAATATCGTTAAGTGTAAAACCTAAAGTATATAAAAACCTAAAAATATGAAACTGATCTATTTTTGGATCTCGTTCATATGTTTAAATTGTGCTTTTCATGAGACAAGTACCCCTATTGATGGGAAATGTTAGGTACAGTTTAAAGTTTTAAAGGCTATAAATAGTAATAATTAGAACACTCAATTAAAAACTATAAATTATCAGTTAATTAAACGTATTTTTGTTTTATTATCTTGTGGCCCCCAAAAATTTTTTTTTTTCGTTCAATATCTCATTCGTTTGATTTTATCGTGGCATTCAAATTCGTGTGGGGTGATTCTAACACAAGCGATCCATTGTTAGGAAGTAACGAATCAGATTCAGGTCACAGATCAAAAACTGAAACCCCTTTTCCGCTTTTATGATGCCATCTGTCTATATGTGTCCAATCTTGATAGAATCACTCAAAAAAGCGACAAAAGTAGATAGTGTTCTTAACAGCTGGTGGTAACCTTTTCGCGTGGAAAATTCCGCCCTTAATCTGATCTAGCTGGTTAACCAGTGCGTTGCACAGGATAGTTTGATCATAGTTAGGATCATCATCTGATAATATGATGTGAGTGAGGGAATATCTTTATATCACCCTAACTTAGACCTTTTTTTTTTTTTTTCAAAATGTTCAGTTCTTTATGTATAGGAATATTTTACATTGTCGTTGGATTTCAATGAATCACGTCGGGGTCACCACGTTGACTAAATATCTACTTCTTTATAGGTACCTACCTACTTAACTGTTTTTAACAGACAAACGGTTTCTTTAGGGGAATTTTCGAAGAAAATTAAGCCTTTGCAATAGCTTCAAAATTGTAATTGTAAATTGTATTTGTAATGCAAATTTTTGAAAATGTTCTTCATGGAAATCCGTTTCAGACCATTCTAAACAGATTCCTGAAATTTATCATGTATATTAATGAACATAAATGTGTCACTCCAGACGATATCTGACCCTGGAATCTAGATAAAAAATTCAAAAAAAGTTGAAAATGTCAATAATATCAAAAGAAAGGATGAGTTCACTTCTACATTATGTACATTGTTACAATATTCAGTATAACATTTTTCATGGGTTCTTTACTCATCATACTTTACCTATGTAGTAGGTAGGTACCTAAAACCTTCGTAAACAATACCTATACCGTATAATGTGCGTGATGAGTTGGTATGTACCTTGTTCATAAAGGAACCCCAATATCACCCATTTATTATTAGAGGTACAATGGCGCCCAACGTCCATTTTCGACTCAGAAGATTTGTGAGCTCAATTTCTGACTCAGCTGCTCTAAAAGCTCAATTATGGCTCAGCTGATGAGCTCAATTTTTCACTCAGTTGATCTACAAACTCTGTTTTCTCTACTCGATTCGGTACGGATTTTTGGAAGTGCCTTGATCAAAATTCGAAAATTGTCTGGCCCGTCACGACCGAATATTACCTCTTGTTGACGTAAGTAAATGTTTCAGGAACATTTCGTTTCAGCTTGATTCCACAGGGCTGAAACTTATAGGGGACCATCTAGGGTTCAAAACCTCACAAACCATGTAAATTGTATCAAGATTGGACCATAAGTTTGGGAGCTTTATCCGGGACAAACATGGAGCGAAATCTGTTTTAAAAGCTTTCTACGAGAAGGTCACTCCGAAACGTATGATCCAATTTTGATGATTTTTTCATGGATCCCCCTAGACGGTCCCCTATGCATTTCATCGCCGTCAGATGATTAGTATCGTGTGAAATTTTAAATTTGGTGGATACACTTTTTCAGATGCTTGCTCGAACATAAGGCTTCCCTACCTTCGGTACTTAAGAAACAAAATAATCGAAGAGATCCTTATAAATCACCCCCCTAGAAAGAGTAGTAAGAAAATCCCAACAATGCCCAGAGCGAGTCCTTGTTGGAGGTTGAGCTGGAGTTGGAGACTCAGCTTCTCGAGGCTCTTGAACAGGGATGTGTCTGGAACCATCGCCTGCTGGTGCCACCACTGTAGTGTTCAGTGAAGAAGTGGGAGGTCCAGGATCATCACGTCCGTCTCTTTGACTGTGAAACTGTAACCAAATTTTAGCTGAAATGCAACGTTCAAGGTAAACGAATTTACGGAGTCAACTGGGAACATTGAAAGAAGGAATAAACTGAAGAAACCTCCATAATTCATCCCCCTCCTGAGTAACAACAAAATCTGAATATCTTGCAGGGCAACCTAACACTACACGAAGATTGTGTACAAGGTGCAGGTTGCGCTGGAGTATGAGTCTCTTCTCGAGGCTCTTGAACTGGGATCTGCCTGGATGCTGGAGCCATCATTTGTTGGTGCCAGAACCGTTGAGTTCCGTGAAGAAGAGGGAGGTCCAGGGTTACCTCGTCTATCTCAGGTTCTTGATCCTGGAAGTACATATCATTGTCGAAAAATACTGGTTCAATTAGTTCATTAGACACATTGTAAGGGGATTGAAATGCAATGTCAGAAGGATCCCAAGCGGTCTAAAAATGTTTTGGTCCAGGAAGGACCGGGCAAAATATGGTTATAAGCAGACGAGCAGGAAAACGAGTGAATACTCCGCTAAAAGACCATGCAAGGAGGTAAGATAGGCGACAGTTCGAAGCTTGAATCTGAAATTCAAATCGGGGTGCCAATTTGAATTTCAAGTGCGCCCCTTTTCCATCATCACATGTTTTCTTCACAACGGATGTAGTAGAGATAACCCGTATGAGAATCGATGAAATTCAATTCCTATTGACGTACATTCATTTGAATTTCTGCGATGACAAGTCCTGTTGATTCTAGGATGAGAATTGAACAACAACGCAATATATCCATCTGTGAAAATGGGGAAATATCGTGTATGAGAAAATCACATTTTTTCTGCCTTTGTACTGTTGTTTGGAATGAAATAACACTGCCAATACAACGAAAAAATAGTTTATCGTTCGGGTGTGAAGAAAACTTGGAATAAAATCTCAGCTGTTTGAATAACAGGCGGAACTCTGAAGGCTCTTGAGAAACCTTTTCCTACCTCACACTAAAAGAACTGAGCTGAAAATTAATGCGCTGAGATTGGATTGAGAGCAGTGAAAATAGGAATAATTTAAATAATTAAAAATTAATTAATATTAATGAGGTAATAATTGATTAATTCAATCAATTTATTAATTATGTAAATTCTATTCTCACTAATAGGAGCCCAAACAGTGATGGGCTTTGTGTTTCGTTTTGTTTGGTTGGCATCTTGGATGGAATTGGCCAATGACAGACAACATCCTTTTCGATATCACTTTCCCGCCAAATGATGATAATAATAAATATTTCAATAATTAAATTACAGATACACTATGTTTGCCTTACGACTTCATTGTTTGCCTTTGTTTCTTTTGAGCCATTATCTTTCAGAAAACTTTTTAACAAAAATTGATGATAATTCCCTTTTATATTCATGTACGAATTAAAAACAAAACAAAAAAAAATGTCTGCCAAGTGAGTGTGGCACATACCTTCCTCGTATTGAATAACTTGAACTAGGAGTTCATGATGATGTTGATATTTTTCTAAACTGACAAACTAAACATCAATAAGTACGACTGATAATTTTTTTCCTGACGAATTATGTTCATTTTTGTTATTATTGCTTCCGACTCTATCAATAAGCACACTACCCACTAATCCAAAATCGCTGTCATTTTGATGGTAGCTCGGAGTCAGGCCCTTGTTGGTCTCATATGAATTTCGTCGAATTCGCGTCAATAGTAGAGACTACGCATGCGCAAACGTGAAAATATATGAACCGCCATAACTTACGACCCAGTGGTCCAAATTGGCTCATATTTTGATGATAGTTCGAGTGCATGTCCTGTTATTAGCACGGACCACTAATTCCTCCCAGTACTAAGGCCGAGCCATGTAATCCATGGATTACTCTAGACCAAATGTTTATTAATAGTGACTTGTCGAAAAAGGTTACAAGTTACGCAACAACGTCTCTTACTACTGAGAGTCGTCCTAAAAACCTGATATCCGCACAAGGATCCACTTGACTTTTATCTGACCTCGATGGAATTTTCAGGCATTTGGTTGGTGGGTACAGTCATAAAATAGGAAACTACCTACTGCAGACTTATATCATATAAATTGATTCAGTGGTAAGAGGTGTCTGACTAGTTCAATATAAATTAAATATATTGTGAAGGTTGATAAAATCAATACTGTTGAGCTGGGCAGTCAACAGGAAAAACTTCCTCAGGATATCAGCTTTCCAACAGAGCAGTAGTTTTTTAGATATTTTATAGTTTTTTAGATATTTTATATTCTCTGGTATGTCCAAAAATTCACTATTTTTTTCAAAAAATCAATTTTTATCAGTTGAAATGAATTGGGAGTGTCACCATTCGATTCAGCGTGAATAATTCCCTGGAAAAAGATACTTAACTCCTCCAATCATGGTCAGGTTGTCACTACCCTGAAACACTCGATTATCTTGAAAACCCCAAGTTTTTTCCAATCAAACGCAATTTTCTCTTTCAATTACTGCTCCAAAATCAAAAAGTACTACTAATTTAGAAATCTAAGATGAAACGATGTGTGAACGAAAAATCAAATTTTGGAAAATTCTTGGAATTTGAACTTTGGGTTAAATTTTGTGCCTTAAAAATCGACTGATGAAAATAGTTAGTGGGTCTTTCTTATAGGAAATTTGGATCTCTCTCCAATGGTATATTTATTTTCTAATTTACTTTGTCAATTAAAGGAGTTTTGGCTGTTTTAATGATGCAAGGTCGAAAGAAAAAACAAAATCTTAAAATTGATTAAAACTCAAGAAACAAGGGGGTTTAAAAGAAACTCTTGGAGACAATTTTTGTTGGAAATGACCTGTTGAATCGATTCCTGAAGTTTGTTCCAACTTAACTGTAGACACAATGTAACTGTAGACACCCTTAGGTATGTGTATTTATTTTTAACGAGAGTTTTCACTATTAACTGAAAATTAAATACAGAATGGTTGAACTAAAGTCGTCAAAATTATTCTTCAGGAAGTTCATTTTTCATATGAACGTGAAATAATCATATAATAGAAAGTGGGTGAAGGACGAGGTGCAAGGGAAGGTCTCTTGAGGTGTCGACTGTGAAGAAATAAGAGCAAAACCAGTTGACCGGAGATACTGACTGGTCCTAAGCACTGATAGCTGATTGATTGATTTTACCTACATTTTCAAAAACTGTCAGCAGAAAAGTACTGAAACAAAAACTGTATGTACATACATAAATTTATGTACTTATATACTTGTGGGTAGGTAGGTATCTGGGTATGTAGGTGAAGTTATCATTTGTGTCACTGAGGTCTCTCAAGATATCAGAAAATGATTTAACAAAATTGTAACATACGGCCAGATAAATACGGGATCAATAATCGCCCCTTTTATAGACAGCGGCGTAAATGAAAAGATAAAAAACTTGTTGGAGACTAAACTACCTTTGAGTGCCTCTCAATGACTCGGCAATAATATGTTCGTTTAAATAATTATAGGAGGCTTGGAGGCAATGGATGCATTTTATTGGATTACCACAATTATACAGGGAAATAGTTATTTTACTACTAAACTTTTTTTTTTTAACTTCATTATTTTTTTTCTCAAAAGATCTCAAAAATGCCAATTGCGCGCAACACTGGCGCGCTATGGGGCAAAACGTACACGTACTTTGTCATTTCAAATGGGGTCCCAATTTTTTTTGTTTTGTTATAGCCAATTCAGATTCTACGCAAAATTTCATGAAGAAATCTCCCCCTCACTCTCAAATTTGAATGCGCAAAAACGCAATGACGCACCAAATGTGCTGTAAAAGCAAGAAATAGAGGTTTTTGGGTGTAGCAAACTTTTAGTATGATACGTACATGATTTTAATGTATTCTTTCACGCTGAATAACGTGGAAATATTATTTTTTTTAATTTGTAAAAACATTGAGCAACCTAGATTTTTTGTTTTCACGCAAAATTGTTTGAGGCTTGAATCGGAAAATCAGCATTACCACGTTATTCGTGAAAAAAAAAAAAAAAAAAAACATTAAAAACATGAATCATACTTGAGAGTTTACTACACCCGAAAACCTCGATTTCTTGCTTTTAGAGCACATTTGAAGCGTAATTGCGCACTTTTTTGCGCTCTTACATTTTGGAGTAAGGTATCATTTCGTCGCTTAAGA
>JAEMON010000012.1:5059008-5070361 GCA_030264115.1 Lygus lineolaris
AAGTGAAAAGTGGAAGAGTCTTTAGGAATAGGCCCCTGCTGTCAACTAATTTTCCCATAAAATGACTTTCAATAATGAAGGAAAAAGTCTAATGAACAAATTCATGATATATGGACGTCAACAACTTCTTCTTCTCTACTTGCTCATGAATACTCTAAAACTTGATTAACAAAATGAAAGGAGTTCGTGCTGGAAACTGTTATTTGCCAACTAGAAAATAGAATACAAAAAGCTGACTGGCTGGATATTTTTTCAAATTTTTTCTAAAAGGAAATTGAGGATTGCAGTAGGTATTAGGTATAATTAAGAGCCCGTTCATATACCTATATTAGGAACTAGCTGAAAATTTTCTATTAGCCAATAACATCACTTCAGTATTTAATGTTATTGTTAAGCTCTTTACACTATTTCTAGGTAGAGTTTTACAATTTCTTTGGTATGATTCCTATAGGAGCAAGTAATATCCAAGAGTCAACGTTACTGCTACACTATTAAATAGATAGGTACATAAATTATTGAAAATAATGAACTAAAATTAGACGAGTTACCACTTACTTCACACCCTAAATCAGCAGCGCCACTGAATATGTCCTTTTCAACTTCATTCTCCAAGACAGCAACCGTGGGTGTTTCGTCGCCCTTCTTCTCGAACTTCTTCCACAAATGATAGAACAACTCTGGTAGTGGGTAGACCCTGAAGAGATCGCGATTCTCATCTTGGAAAAACAAGAAACATTATTAAATGCCTGTAGAACTGTCCTTGTCAAAGAGTTTTGATGGAAAATAAGCGCACACCGAGCAATATAGACGGGATAATATAATGACAATAAATGAAACGAAAGTCCGGAATCCTGTCAGATTGATAACCATGATGTGAGAAAAGAGAACACAGTGCAAGGCTCAAAGTTTGTTCCCACGGACAGTCCAGAACCAGTCCCGGATGGAACTGCGTTCTAAAAAGGGATGGAACAGAACGCTTGGCATCCAGAATGGATAAACTTAAAAAGAGTAACCCAACTAACGTGGAGGAACACTGAGTTCGCATGTACAAATCGAACTGCCCCAACAGGTACAACTAGTTCCGAACAGTCCCAGACTGTCTGTCCGAACAGCCCATTTTCGATCTTGGATCAGTTCTGACGCTGTGCAAACGCGCTAAAAGGGGCGTGGCCTTTATAGAATGATTCTGTACTGTCTATGCGAACAAACCTAAAGCAACTACCAACTAGCGCTCAGAGCACAGATAGTGCTCCAAAACAACCCATAAAAATTCGACCAAATCCAGAAAAAGATAGAAGTTGGTCCCCCATTGGTCGAGTTCTTTTCCAAACATCCAATCATCGCTGTTTTACAGTTTAGGAGTAGAGCAAGCGCTGTGCTCATAGAATGATGCAATCTTTTCAAAGAGTCCGATCATGGAAGTCGGACTCCAAAGAGACAAGAGATTCACGCTCGATTTGACATCTATTCAAGAGGGGTACCTATGCATTCTGGTGAGTAAATGTTCAACTTCGAACTACTCCCACGTTCTCGATCTGGTGAATCTACTTTTTCATGGAAATGTCTGTTAAATCCATTACTCTAGTGAAACTGAACGTCACGATTGCGCCAGAGTTCAAAAATTTCCAAGATGGATTAATTCAACGGATTTCTTGAAAAATGAACGTTTTAATTCGAACTAAAAGCTCCCTGCATTCCTCTCTTCCATGGGGGGTGCATGTGTTGCGGACGGGAAATCGTTAAAAAATTAAGGTACTTCGAGGGGGTTCGAACCTTATTGTCACAGCGAAATCTGATGGATTCCACTATGACTCACCAACTAACGACCTCGGCCACCGAAGACCTGGTGTCTGTCTCTCATTTCTGCTGAAGGATGAGCTGTCGTTCACTACACATGTTCTCCTGTGTTCAGGCCAATGGCTTTACGTTGTTTTCTCCAAATCGTTCCCTTGACAGGGTTGCTACGGAAACAGAATCCCAAAATTCCCTGACTTTTCCAGGTTTTCCAGACCGCAAAAGTGAAAAGCCCCCTCCCCCAAATAATAGTAAGCCCGTACATCCCTGTAAATTTCACTGAAATTGGTTGAGTAGTTCTGGAGTTATGGCCATGAAAATGAATTAAAAGTTTGCGCATACGCAGTAGCTATTACTGATCTAGTCGTGACAAAATTAATAGGTAATAGTCTTGGAGTCAGCCCACAACTACACTCCAAATTTGAACAGTCCATTAGGAACTGAGGAATTGTAGTTTCAAGAATTTCACGTTTGCGCATGCGTACACACTACTAGTGGTCCGATTGCAAATAAATTGATAGGAGACCATCACGGGCATAACCCCCACAATCCCTGAACATTCAATCAAACGGGCCAAAAATTCATATTACTTTGGCCTGGGACAAGGAATTGAGACCGACAGACACGGAACCAATATTGTTCAGAAAGCCGTGAAACGAAAAAAGCAATTAGAAATTTTGATTTTGGAGGACATAATTTGATCAATTGCTTGATCGTACACATCATAGCTTCCGAGGGTCCTTTGGTAGTGAGGAAGCAATTCGATTCTGTATTGATAAATGCCTGAAACAGACTTGTAACTTAAACAAACGCAATACGGTTTTTTAGATATAAAGAACGAAAAATGTTGAAACGCATTTATTAAAATTTAGAAACCTAGTAGGAATTTGAAGCATTAGTCTCACAAAGAACTAATAAATACTTGTAGCCCGTATTTTGCCTCAAATTCCAGAAAATTTTCTATTTTCCCCTGACTTTTCCAGGTTTTCCCTGACCACTTTCTTTTTCCCTGACTTTTCCAGGTTTTCAAGGTTTTCCAGACCCGTAGCAACCCTGCTTGACCAAACACCAAAGGACAAACAAACCTTGCTTGATTTCGAGTACTTACGGGCACATCCACTTAGGAAGTTCATGCAGGACTTCACAGCAGACAGACTGGTATTGTTGTTAAGCGAATCCGGCATGGAATACATCACTGGGAGCACCATTCCCCCTCCTCCCTGCCCCACTCCAGCGTCGTTCTGAAACATTCAAGTTGAAATCAGGCTTTGCAGTACGAAGATTCGTATCATATTGGCTCGGCCGAGCAAAGTGGAAGCTAAACTTGCCAAATTTCGTACCCCAACATTTTTCCGTGTCTCGAATTTTTTGTCGTACCCTATAGTGAATTTTTTTAAATAATGGACGAATACTTTCGTTCATTCCATCACAGTTTATTGTCTGCCGAAGACCTCAACATTATTTTTCAAGTGTATGCTGACCACCTTCTGGCGAGGTCTTCCATAATGCAGAAGAACCACTTGTTTTAAACTACCTATAGATAGTTTTGACAGTCAAAGTTCTATTCTTGCAGCATGAGTTGATGAGCGAATTTTCAACGAATGAATTTTCAAAGAACCGATTTGGTGGGTGGTTCTTATAGAAAATTTCACGCTGATTCCGAATATATTATACCATATTATGTTCCTATGATTAGGATGGTAATCCACTCAAAAAACCTCAAACCCCATTTTTTAAAAGCGATTTTTGACTTTGAATTTTCAAAACTTGACTCCCTGGAGTACTCCAAAAATTGTAGCAACGAACTCATCCTTTCTTTTGATATTATTGACATTTAAAATTTTTTTTGGATTTTATATCTGCAGATATCGTCTGGAGTGACACATATATAAATATATAAATATATATATATGACTCGGCCTTTCGGGCAGCCCCCTGGGATCTATCTTTTCTATACTTCGTATAGAACGAGGAGGAATTTACAAACGTAATTCCCGATCGTGTTGACGTTCGTCTAAACTGGCAATCATCAAGACGACTGAGAATTTCGTTACGGACGGGACAAAAAAATTGTTGGGGGTCGGACCAAGAATTACGTTCGTAATTAAAAGTGTTAAATTTCAGGAATCCTTTTAGAATGGTCTGAAACGGATTTCCTCGAAGAAAATTTCAAAAAATTTGCATGATTAACATTTTCTTCGAAAATTCGCTGAAAACGGACTCAAAACATGGACTGAGTTGCAAAAAAACATGGACTGATTGAACTGAGAAACATACATCTGTAGAAGGTTTTGCTGTTTACCGCATCGAGCGACATCTGTAGGATCTTACATCATCCGTCTTTTTTTGCACATAAGGTTGAGGACGAGTATACTCGTCATCCGTCCTTAAAAGGTTAAACTTCGAAATAATAGTATTGAGAAGTTGACGAGCAAGAGAACCAACTAACTTACCTTCAAGAAGTTCACAATGTTCGAAAATACTTTGACGAAGTCTCCTTCACGTTCGATTTCCTCGCCCGGCTTGTCTACTAGTCGAATCCCATGCGTTTTATCCGCCCAAGTTTGCGCCTCGGCTTTCATCCCCAGAGGGATTTTACCTACAAGAAATTTACTGTTACCGACCAGACAAGATGTGAACCACGCATTTTTGGAAGGACAGCATTGATTTAAAAGTACCTACATAAATCGTCTGCCAAGTGGGCCATACATGGCTTTTTAGATATTAATAACATCTAAAACGTGAAATGAAAGGTGAAACACTAAATTATGACTTTGGAGAAAAAACGAAGTTTCTAAAAGCTTCCGCTATCTTTGGAAACTCTGAAATAAACTGATGAAAAAGGAAATTTTCCAAGTTTTAATTGATGGGGATTTCAAGGGGTGAAAATTCGTCAATGGATAGAATTTAGACAACACTTTCCAAAAACCGACAAAGGAAATGTGAATCACAATAAAATAATGTGCTCATGTTTTACAACGTTCCAGATAGTTACCTGGGTGGACAATGAAATGCCTCGTCTCTCGAAGGCCGTCTTCCAGGGTGAATTCCGCGAGAGCAATTTCTGCAGGTTGGTAGCTATCTTTATCGGGTTGGAAGTAGTAATTTACGTGGCAGAAATAAAAAGGTTTTCGGATGAGTGCTGCAATGAAAACGTTCAACCTGATTGGTTTATACATAGAAAACCACAACAAAAATTATGCAACATGTAGTAAAAGGAGTTAAGCCTAGTTAACATGATCGAGAGCTCTGTGTACCACTCAAGTGTAGAATATAATACTAAAGGGATGAGCAAGTAGCGGAGTAGAGGGCAATGAAGAGGCCGATCGCCTCGCCAAAAAGGGATCCAAGTAGGGGTGCATTCGAACCCACGAACTCGAACTCAAACTATGGAAAGTTCGGGTTCGAGTTCGAATTTTTCGGACTCCTCGGTTCGAGTTCGACAAGCATAGTTCGAGTTCGAGTTCGTCACGAACTGTTCGAGTTCGAATACAGGGTTTGATTGAAGACAGGTTGATCAAGAAATAATTACGTTATTCATTTATCAAAATGGGGAGAAAAAAAATACGTCCGCCAAGCTGGGTGGGCAGTATAGCTTCCTCAATTTTGTAACATCCACGTAGAGAACAAGACAGTGAAAATATCAGCGAATTTGGAAGAATAGTTCCGGAGTCATCCCTATGACAACAAATTTCAAGTTTTCGCATACGCAGTCGATATTACGGATCCAATCGTGGAGAGATTCGTAGGTAATTGTTATGTATTTAGCCTCCAACTACCTACTACTAGTTAGAAACTGAGAAATCGTAGCTTGAGGAAAATCCCGTTTGCGCATGTGCACAGGCTACTCTCGAGGACCATCTTGGGTCTAACCCGCGTAGTTCCTGAAAAATGCACCTAAATTGGTCGAGTAATTGGGCATTTAAAATGGTCAAACACGTGAATTTTCTAGGTTTTTCGATGTTTACGCTATTAATTCGCTATTTTAGGTATAGGAACATGGGGTATATTCGGAATCAGCGCAAAATTTCCTATGAATGTGAGCGGAGCTTAGTTTTTTCCGGATCCGCCCCACTGTGCGCCAGTCGATTCACAGCTGGAAAATAAATCTGACGACATAATAAATGGTTGATTGATAACTTACCCTCCGGACTGGAGGACTGTGCAATATTCCTGATGGTAGCTTTCATGACTCTCTCCTGTTCGTCCAACTCTCTCTCGATTCCTTCCACGACAGAAAAACTAACTCCCAGAGAATTGTACTTGCGATCATTATCCGCGGCGCCTTTTAATTTTTCTTCCTTAGCCCTTCTGTTGTAATATTCCCTTTCATCCAGCGATAAATTCTGAAAATTGGGAACCAGAAATATGTAAATGATAGTTTCAGGCAAAATAGTAATGATTAATAATGCATATTCTCTGGACTGTAAAGCACACAAGGTTTTAGGTTTTGGAGCACAGGCTTTTGAGCTGCTGCTCGCCCTTCTTCAGCCCCCAAACAATCAAACCAATTTCCTTTGTACCAACGAGGCCAAATGAACCTGCTGGAAAATCACCAAATAGGTACATTTCTGCACTTTTATGGTAGATCCAAGTACTGATCACTAGGTAAATCAATTCAGGGTTGCTACGAAAACAGAATCCCGAAATTCCCTGACTTTTCCAGGGTTTACAGACCAAAAAGTGATTTTTTCCCTGACCTTTTCCTATGCTCAAAAGCCCCCTCCCACAGAAAATAGTGAGCCTGTACCTTGAAAATTTCACCGAGATAGGTGGAGTAGTTCTGGAGTTACGGCAATGAAAACTCATTTAAAGTTTGCCCATGCGCAGTAGCTACTACTGATCCATTCGTGACAAAATTAATAGGTAATTGTTTCGGAGTCAGCCCCCAACTATACTCCAAATTTGAGCGGAATCGGTCCATTAGAAACTAAGGAATTAGTTTCAGGGAATTCACGTTAGCGCATGCGTACACGCTACTAGTGGTCCGACGGCGATGAATCAATAGGGGACCGTCACGGGGCTAACCCGCCCAATCTCGGAAAATTCCATAAAAATCGGACTATAAGGTCATATAGTTTTGCTTGGGACTAGGAATTGACCACAGAGCGACACGGAACCAAAATTGTTCAGAACGCTCTGAAACGTAAAAAGTTCCATTCGTGCAGCATGAGTTGATGAGCAAATTTTCAAATAATTATTTTAACCGATTTTACGGGTGATTCTTATAGGAAATTCTGCTCTGATTCCAAATATACCATATGTTCCTATGTTTAAGATGGTAATTTACACCAAAACCCTCAAAAACACGTTTTTTAAAGCTATTTTTGACTCTAAAATGTTCAAAATTTTAACCCTTGCAGTACTTCAAAAATTCTGGACAGTGAACTCAGCCTTTCTTTTGTTATTATTGACATTTTAAAAATGTTTTGGATTTTTTTTCTCGTTATATGTGGAATGGTCTTAAACGGATTTCCATGGAGAATTTTTTTTAAATTTTGCATAACTAAAATTTTGAAGGCATTGCAAAAGCTGAATTTCGTATATCCCGTATTTTGCGTAAAATTCCAGAAGATTTACCATTTTTCCCTGACTTTTCCAGGTTTTCCCTGACCACTTTCTTTTTCTCTGACTTTTCCAGGTTTTCAAGGTTTTCCAGACCCGTAGCAACCCTGCAATTACACCTCAGGATTGATGCGTTTCTAGACAGTACACATATAAATCCACAACGACGAAACAGCTTCTCAAAACCTGTTGCAACTGTTTTAAAAAAAACGAACGGCCACAGACAAACTGTTCCATTTTCTGCTTTGGCTCTTTGTTCCAGCTTTGGGAACACCTTCCGCCGTGATACGGTAATTTTGTAGGTTGTACTAAGGATGTTCGTGGTTTTTACTGTAGTTTGGGTAATGTTAAGTTGGTGAAACTGCGTAGCGGCCGTTTCACTTATCTCATCCCCGCCAAAACTGAAACTGAATGTTGTGTTGTTCCTGCTTTTAGCTTCTTTTGCTTTGGTTTCTCTGATTTCCTCTTGAAGTGTTCCGTAATCGTAATTCCGTCATCTAAATAGGTCAGTATGACACATTTTTGGAAAAATAAGGACGTTAAGTCCTTTTTTGGGGGTCGAGGCGTGCTGAAACTACTCACAATTGATTCAGGTCAACGTCACCTCAAATGCTTGAATCAAAAATAAATAATATGCATTTTTTTTTTTAAATAGTGGAATTTAAATTGAGAATGTGAGTTTGGAACAGTGGGTGCCAGAAAACCGAAAAATTGGTCTTGAGCTAAAAAACAGGTAGCTAATACAATGAAAAAAAATTTGCTGCTGCGATACCGTTACTATTCTGATGTAGGTAGGAACACAAAGCTGTGAAAAAATTAAAAAAAAAAACAAAAGAAACAGCTGTTGTAATACCGTTTCTGTTACGAGAGCCGAACCAGTTCTTTTGAAACAGCTCAGTTTCTTGTTCTTGAAGCGTCACTGTCGCTCAAGCTGTTATTTTGAAACAGCATCTCCGAAACTGTTTCGTGGAGATAAAAAAGCTGTTTCGTTTCTTAAAAAGAGCAGAAACGCCCAACCCTAATAAAGTGATGCTTTCTATGAGTTAGAACCTTGTCATTGAAAAACTAACATCTGCTGAACTGTAACTAAGTCTTAATTAGACTGATGCAGAAAAAGCAGACTCAAATAGGTACATTTCTTGCCAATGACGAAAATATTGCTTTTTCAATGGTTGGAATCAAGTCAAATAAAGGGTGCGATTGGTCAGGTAGGTACCCCACAGCCGACTGGACATAACGTACCTTCCAGAGTGGGCCAGCAATGCCTGATATCTCATCCATTCTATAGAAGTGCCCATCGTCAGCCTTTTCTTTCTGCAAATCTACCATGAAGTAGTAAAATCCGTTCCTTCCTTTGTTTTTACTGCCCATGATTGTAGAGAGGTAAGTCAACTGTTCAAATGGAGTTCCTGTAGAAATTATTGACTATATCAACAAACGAATGTAGGTATAACCTAAAGGCTAGGAGTTTGGATCCACCTCTGGACGTAATATTTTTTGAAATTTGAAAAAGTGGGCTCAAGTCAACTCCATAAGCAAAAATAGTGACAGTAACATGAATCAAGTCTCACTCAAGTTTTTTAGGGTAGGTAGGTAACTTTCTAGTGAGTAGGTCCAAGATATCTTGGTTCGGTTTTCCGCGTCCCAAGCAGCGCTCCAAGTCAACCCAATGCACACCATTTACGAAATACACCATAACCTTGAAACCTGAGTTAAACTCCAACCTATAACGTTTTCAACAAAACAAGTTCGCTTGGAACAAACATAGAGTGTAATGGGAAAAAATAGTTTGTTCAACTATTTAGCTAGTCGTCCTTACTCACTTGGCTACGAAGAACCTTCTCCCGTCGAAGGATCAAGAATGCTTTGAGGATCGGGAGCATGAACCGTGGAAGAACGAAGGACCTTCTTTGATGGTTTCATAGTTTCAATCCTCAAAGCGTTCTCGATCCTTAATCCTATTCTGATTGCAGAGGGGTGTGAGTCAAACCCTCTCTGATCAGTAATTTCTAACACTCCTGGAGCTGGAGCAGGTTGGAATAGTTCCAACAAAGATTGGTAGCACACCTCTAGATTTCAAGTCCTTATCTACTTACCGGGTACTTTCGCATTATACGGGCGCCACTACATTTTTAGGATTTTCGGTAGCGGAAATCAATTAAAAAAACACATATTTACAGTTTTGGCGGAAATCTTATACCGGAAATCAATTAAAAAAACACATATTTATACGGTTTTGGCGTTCTGCCTCCCAGAAGGCACCACCGCAGCGCGCTGTATATAAGTGGCGCCCGTATAATGCGAAAGTACCACTTACCGTTATACTTAGCAATCCTTGATCCTTATCCTTGGTGTAGTGCGGCGTTTAGACGTCAGGGCAAGGTGTCCCCAGAGGACAGGTCACAACTAGCCTTTTCACAGCACTACTGATTCAAACCCTGTATGGAGCAACGAAGTGAATGAGTAGTTATATCGTAGCGTAAGCAAGTCACCTAGACTAAAAAGGTAATGGAAGGTACTGGAACTGTTCCGACTGGAACTGTTCCACCCTTGGTACGAATCAGCAATAACTTGTACAAATAACCCGTTCTGGAAAAATTTTCATATTCCAACTGCTTATAAATTGGATATGTTAACGGTAGACATGGGTATCCACGTCCACATCTTGCATCCAAGCCTCCTACCAACGCTGAACAGGGTACTTTCACATACCACATCCAGACACGCTTCCAGATTTCCTTCAATCGTCACACAGTGAGACAAAGTAGAGGTTTACAGCCATATAATATACTTCATGTTCCTATAATCGGTTGGCATCGTGGACAGGTTTAGCCAATGACATACGACACCCTTTTCGACGTCACTTTACCGCCATAGGACAGTAATAAATATTTCAATAAATTTTCTTAAATTGCAGATACACTATTTTTGCCCTAGGACTTCATTATTGTTTCTTATGAGCCATTATCTTACAGAAAAGTTAAAAAAAAACTTGATAATTCCCTATACTCGTGTAACCTAAAAGATAATTAGCTGCGTCTTGGATTCTAATATCTCCGAATTGCGCTTACAGTGGAACAAACCTGAGGGGTAGCAGAAGAATTCCCTGTAAAACTCAGCCCTTCTCCTCCACAGGGGTGAGAATATTCTAATTGAGTGCAACTTGCTCTGGCATTTGGAAAAGGATACAGTCCTCATCATTAGGTGAAGTTGCACAAAAATCAGTTGGAACAGACAGAACATTCGAATGATTTGGCTGCGCAGGACCCTCTGCACACACTTGTGACTATTTGATTGTGATTCTGGCTGTTCCAACTTGTTCAAATGTGCAAGTTAACCTACTTATAAGAACCCATAATTACAGTAATCACCAATTTTCCGCTCGAAATTCCGCCAAGTTTGTCCACAAAACGGCTGGAAAGAACGATTGTGATGACGCAGCAACTTCTTAAAATACAAGACCCGCTTTCGCTCATCAGATACCCCTCATGTCGCACCTTTATGGAAAGCTCTCACTGGGACGTAAGACCACTCAACTGAACAAGTAAAAAATAACTATAATTTTAGCCGGAATAAAATAAACCTTCGGTGGTAGGTGTACTACTGTGTTCGGTGCGCTTAGGGGTACCTATTGGTACCTATGGAACGTGATTTAGACGCACCTGTAAACCCAGCTTTACGCTCTTGGAATTAGGTAACTTGAACTAAATGAACTTGATTATTAACCCTTTGGCGGGCGCGCGATTTTTTATCACACAACCAGGCGCGCGCCGAACTCAGTTCGGCAACGCATTTCATGGGTTTTCTGCACACAATCTAACTAATTTTATAAGGGGAATACGCAGTGTATGCATTAAACCATATGGTGAACATATTTTTCTACATTTTTTAATCATCACAGACTTTATATTTATCAAAAACTTTACTTTATTATCAAAAACGTAAGTTTACGAATTTATGAATACCTCAGTAAATGTGAGGAACATTCTTTTTT
>JAEMON010000012.1:5085251-5098630 GCA_030264115.1 Lygus lineolaris
GGCTCCCGGACTATTTAGGAAATTTCACGGTGATCAAGAGGGAATTTATGCATACTTGTACCAGTGGCCAGGGGCGGCTTTGGAGAGTTATTGAGACGAGGCTGAGTTCACGAATATGGGCTGTGGCGTATTTATTGCAAATAACCACAATCAAGAGTGTCCTTCATAAAATCCTACTCAAAAGAAACACAAGGAAAAATACGACGAGAAGAAATGAAGAAAAGAAAAAGAATTCATCAAAATCGCGCAATTGCATGTAAGGCAAATTTGGGGACGCCCGACCGCGAGTACAAGCAACGAGACGACTGGCGAAAAGACAGCCACACGGACCCCCGCGAGATCTACGAAACTATTTTATTACACCGCGGAGAAACGTTGAAACAAACTCACAAAATTCACAATTTAAACTCCCAATATTGTATTAATTTTTAGGCCGACCAATTTTTTAGACGAATTTCATAACCTACTGAATAATTATTGCAAGCATCGTCACGAAAACTCTCGCATGTATCCAATGATCAATCTCCGCAGACACTGATGTCTCTCGATCTGATGGCCCAATTTCGTTCAAACTTGTCTGTTAGTTGGGATCTAGCCTTATGAATCCCATGGCAACTGGCTGAGCAGCCACGGTGCTTGTCAAAATTTCAACATGATGAACAAATTCTTAAACGTGTTGATGTTTGCCAGTTTATCAAATCATCAACACAACGTGAATTTTGGTTCATGTCCCCATTGGGGAATTATCGTGTATGAGAAAATCACATTTTTTCTGCCTTTGTATTGTTGTTTGGAATAAAATAACACTGCCAATACAAGGAAAAAAAATAGTTTATCGTTCGGGTGTGGAGAAAACTACAGTCTGTCCAAACCCGGAGCGGCTCTGGACTACCTGAACTTCTTGGCAACGTTGAGCTCCAGAGCCCCTTGCTCAGCCTATTTCACCACTTTCTCAATGGGGTTGATTCATGACTCATAACGCCCTCTTGGAATGTAAAACTTTTTAATTTCTGCATTAACAGTTTTTTCATCGACGAATTTGAATTCCTCAGAAAGATTTGAAAAAAATAGTATAAACACTATGTAAAAATTCCAGTTAAGTAGGTACTTACTTCATGCAGTAGTTTTTCCTTTCTTCTCTTTGTAATGAAAAATAATTTAGGTTTCTGACTGAGTAGGTAGGTGTTCACGAAATAATATTAAATGCTGTGATTGAAGTTGAATTTGCAAGGTAATCATAATTTATTCAAAATCAATAGAATAAATACACGACAATAAATGAAGAAAAATACATTCTAACTACCATCCATTGGGTGCATAACAAAGTCATAATTTTCATCCAACAGCTCATCTTCTGATTCGCTGATTTCCCAATCATCATCTGAATCGTCTTCGCCCATGAGTGTGATTAAAAACTGTTCCACTGATTCTTCATAGCTAGGCCTTCTTCTTCCAACGTTTTATCTACTATCTTTTTGGCGGGCTTTTGGTATGGTTTCCATTTATCAGCCGCAAATTCGTAAAAAACCTTAACGTCAGCCAGTTTAGTGCTGACAAAGTAGAAGTAGAGTCGTTAATCACCTGTCGAAGCGCTGTGTTGCCACATACTGTCAGTTTTACCTGTTTTGTCCCTTTAATTCATAGCCGATCCGGGTTTGGACAGACTATAGTGTCGTTAATAAGACGACGAAAAAGTGCGTGTCCCTATTACCTCAAATTATGGACCTTCTCAACCAAAATAAACATTTCGATTCATGGAAACAACTTTTTTTGAAATCTGGCAATGGCGTTTTTCCCGTACAATCCCTAGCAATCCGCAAATAAATGCGAGAACTTACCGAAAAACGTGGTTATGGGAGCTCCAGAAGAAGTGTCAGTGTTTGGAAAAAAAATTATTTGGGAGTTGAGAACATCTTGAAGGTATGTTTACACCCGGAAGTTAGAATTTTACTACGGCACACTACTGTAGGGGGCAGAAAATCTCATTTTTCATATTCTGTCCCCATTGAGGAGCTTGTCCCTATTGTGGGCATTTGACGGTACTTAAATTATGTGTGACCAGTGTGAAATATCCTGAAAGGCATCAAAGTAATCTGTTTCGTAGCTTCACAAAATACTCGTATAGGTGCTGATACGCCCGAAAAATCCACTATTTACCTCCAAACCAATTTTTCGTATTCAAGGTGACTCAGGAGTGTCACCATTCGATTGTCGAAAAAATAATGTGAAACCCGATATAGGTAGGTCTGATTGGGTCGTATTATAACATTTCATTTTTTCTTTGAAAAATCCACGGTTTTTGGCATTGAACGTACATAGCTAGTAATTTTCTCTCCTAACCAGTACTCCGATGGCAATACTTTCCATTCACCCTTCGGCTGAAGTAAAGGAAGTAACAACTTTGACTAAACCACAACGTTGGGACGAAATCTGCTCTAATCGCTCTCTCTCTCTCATACCTCAAATCCTAACACAATCTCAAATCCTAAAATGTTCTTAAAATCGCTCATCTTTGGATGACCAGCACTCCAGCCAAGATCGATCATTTTATTGCCCAAAAATAGAGTGAGGGTAAAGGGTCGCATCGGATGTTTAATACTTCATTCCATCTCTAATCGGAGTTCATTAGAGGACATTTGACGTTGTTTTGGCAACATTGTCATAACAATTGTTAACATTCTAAACTGTTTGGGTCACACAGCAGGACGAGGATCGATTTTCAAGGCAAGGTGGTTGAAAATGGAAGCAAGTTGCGGCTATTCTTCTAGGGTTTTCCTATAGGAAAATTACGAAAACTGTGAGCACGAGGGATGGATGAAGTGAAGATCTTCTGCATTTACGGCTTGAGTCCATCGATACTGAGCGTCATCGTAGTTTTGATCAACCTATGATAAGTATTTAAGTTATGAATAAACCTCCAGGACGGTTTTAGCGAGTTTTCGAGAAAAAAAGCTGGCAACTAACTTATTGCAGAGGTTTCACACATTTTGGTTGCCAAATTTTTGCAAATTTACCCTGGAAAAAAATCTGGAGATTGGGTCTGCTTTTCTTAATCGAAACCCCAGGGTCTGTACTAAAAAACAGTCACTATAAAACTCCAAAATGTCGAAAAATCATTGATTTGTATTAATTTAGTGAAATAAACAATTATACATGCGGCCAGTGGCCTTTTTAGGTTTTCGGTTCCACATGATAACAAACGTTGATATGCGATGTTAAAAAAAAAAAAAAGTTGATTAGTATGTGTGTTTATGAGGATTAAAACAGAAAGATATGAAATGTATTAGGTATATTTGGATTTGGGTAGCTCTTCAATTATATACCTGACTAGGAATGTATCAGAAGGCCATGGGCGAAGTAGTACGGAAGTATACCATTTGGGGCGACCACACCTAAGCTTTGATCTACAAGCCTTGTATTGAATCTAAAGTAAAGCAAGGTAGTATTCAATGGAACATCACATAATATATGATAGGATGAATCCGAACATGACGAGCGGTAGGTACTCTCTCAGGGATTTTACGTGCATCGAAATTTTATATATATAAAGGGTCAATCGCTGAAAATAGCGTTCAAAAATCGCTGTGATATTTTGAAATCAGCTCTAAATTCCTTATAAGAATAACCCATCGGTTATTCCCCCCCCACCCGCCAAAAATGAATTCTAGAAAATTATTGGTTCATAATTTCAAATTCGCTCAGTTACCCTTACTGCTGGGTATGAACTTTTTTTGAGTAGAATAATAAACTATCCTCAACATGTGAGTGATAAGTAAGATTTTTCTTGTGATCTGAAAGTGGACCAAATTATTATAATTTATCATCTATTGGTCATGAAATATAGTGGATTGGTGCCTAATTTATTATAAATAATCTATTATAAGTCGTACTCACGTGGACAAATTCCCTAATGGCTCAAAGAAAATCATCTTCAATGAAAAAATAAAATGTCTTCGAAGGGAAAAGAGGAAAATATTTTTTTTGCAGTTCAAGTTATTTTCACGCTTATCATTTTTCGCATGGAAACTGAATGGCAAAAAAATTGGTTGAATAATATCTGACGATTATCGTTTCTCACGAATTTATTAGTCAAAGCAAGGGCCTACCTTTATTTGATTACTTAAGATTGGTGTAAACACACAGTAGATAAAATAGATAAGAACTGAGGGTGTTCGGGGGGGTTTTGGGTCTTTCAGTTTAGAGGAACATATTCCTCAGAGATGTGTGTTTAACCCCATTCCTTCCTCTGTGACGAACGAATAGATATTGTCGGTTCTAGATATCGGTTCGCTGTTCCGAATTTAGTTAACGATTCCTTAATGTATTTTTGATTTGTTTTACGCGAATCGACATCGCCTAATAATGCCGGAGGAGGATTTGGAATTAATAGCAGTTGAAAATGTTGAGCCCACACTGCGCTTGATGAACGGAAATAACTCCAATAACTCTTGTGAGTAATAAATTTATTAATAGATGATATTATTACAAAATTGGGGAATTATTCGTTAATATAATTCGTCGGGATTTAGCTACAGAAGTAGATCTTCCTGTTATTTACCTCTGAATGTTAGTCGAAGTTTCAGGTCCGGATGGACCCACCTTCAGGACAAACAGCAACTGGTAGTCAGCCTGAGAGCAAAAAATATGGTGCAAGAGAATCTTACAGTCATAGTTTGAGTTGAGAGTTCAGGTTTCCCTCAAGCTTAAGAAGCTTACAAAGTTGTGAAACTGAAGCAATCTCTGTTCACCTTCCTTCATTTTAAACGGGTTTTTAAAACAATTTGTATCCTCAAATTCTTTCAATTTTCAGTAGGTAGGTAATTTCATCCTGGTACTCCCTTATTCAGTTAGTCATACCATACGATGATCGGTTCTCTTTTTGTTGTTGAGCAGGCTCTTGTAATGTTCGCTCCAAAACCGACCTATTTTTCTATAGAATGTATTATCTTGCAACATCAAGTGTTGTTTGTATCCTGAGGATCGGTCTTTAGGACCTGAACCGTCGACTAATGATTGCCGACACAATAATATCACAAACCAAAACAAATCAATTCTCCCCAAAATAATGCTCTCGCGCTATTGGCAAACATTGTTTTTGGGTAAGTAGTTGTCCAAACCACGAAACCCAAACCAAAACTGTTGAAGTCATCTAATGAAGTTTCCAGTTCTGCAGACCTCAATGGTTCAATTCATTATAGGTAAGTCTTAAATGATCTCCTATTTTGTATAAATCTCATTCGAAACCTCCAGATTTGTTATTTAGACGATGTTGAGAATAGAAATAACCCTATAAAGTCTAAACCATTAAAAAGTGTCACATCAGTCGTGGATTCTATCCGTCTATCTATTCTATTTCGTCGTTTTATGGCTGCTTTCATTGAACAATGGGTTGACGGCTGTCTGATGACTCATTTCCAGTTCGCGAGCAGGTGCGTGGTCGTAGTTTGCCAGTCTGCCGGTGATTTCTTCGCCAGCTCTTCAGTTGTCGACTAGTTTTCATCATTTCCCCTCTTGTATTTTGTTTATTCGATATTACTATAGTGTGCTGTACAAAAATCGTAGTGTCTGATCTTAGTTTGAGTGCGTCCTATTGATAATCTAGTAAGTACCTACCAACCCTACCTACTAAAGAAACTAGGTATTCCAGTACCTACATAACTCATAAATAGGTACATAGATTTATATTATAGGTCCAATAAAAATGTTCCACGACGAGGATTCGTCCCCCTGAACCCCTCGCATGGTGATTGTCGTGATTGATTACAGCTGCATATTTAAAAACACTCTCTCCAAACAAATAATCTCTTGTGCCAAGCTTCTTGGCCTCCAATGGCACCCGTGGATATGCAGCAGAGCTACTGGCCAAACATTCCAAGTTTTACTATAATTACTGGCGAAGATTTACTTTACTATGAAGGTGTCAAAATTTAGTTGTCTTGCCAGCTAGTGTCCGATGCACAGGGTTCCCAAACCTTTAAGACAAGTGTGGGTATGTGCAGAAGTTTTTTGTACGGGCTAGACCCCTAAACGATCGTTCAGCATTTTTGCCACAGATACCGACAATGTGCAAAAAATACAAAATCCAATACAAATATTAGGAAAAATGGCTTTCCATTTTTTGTTTTAAATTTCATTCAGAGTTAGATGTTAGATTATATGTTCGCTTGTGATACCTTTATGTTCGAGGTGAACTAGTAGTTCTACAAACAATTCTTCAGACACGTCAGTTGAATGTATAGTAGCTCCAGAAAGTTACCGCACGCTTCTTTCTATTTGTCCTCCTTTGTCTCAAATTTCCAGAAGAAAAAAAATCTCGTGAAGGGATTTGATGGCATTAAACCGAAAAGTTATTCCTGAAATAACCGAGTCAATAAAGACTGAATGTATTGCGAAACTTTTAGGGTCGACCCTTATTTATGTATTCATTTTTTTAAACTGATTTACCTATTACTTTTATCTTTTTAAATTATTATTTCTTTAATTTTATTATTATCCTTTTTTCCTCCGTCAAATCCAGCGAGAAGTGGAAGGGTGGGGGATGGTCTGGCCTTTGGAAAGAGATAGTATATGGGAGGGGAAGAACGTGCGATACACGCTGAAAGTTTACGCTCACGGTCTCCTTTGACGGACCTGTTGCCTATGTGGGCTTGTTCAGGGTGGCCTAGAGGTGATAACAACATTGGTTGACCTGAATTCAGTCACCTAATCATGTTGGTACCTGTAAACAAGGGTAAGATGGAAGTGACGAAGGAACGGTCGATGTCAGTTGTAGTGAGTTGTTGCGCCTGCCTGCTGGACAAAGCACATCAGAAGACGATGGCTAGCCTGGGAGAAGTATACATATACAAACATATTTGATGAAATTTGAGCCCTTACCATTCAATTATTTAATTTTTAAACCTCAGCAAGCAGATTATCTAATTAGCTTAGAAAAACACGGTGTGAAATTTCAAAAAGCATTTCCTCCAAAAAGTTTAGTGTTCCAGGGATTTTTTAAAATCAATGTTCGTTGATCCATCCTGATTCGAACAAAACAATCATTTTTTACCAAAGACATAATACGAGTATATTTTGTTTTATTCCAATTTTTCAGAAGAGAACTCAGAAATCGTTATGACATATAAAATTGAAAAATGGGTTCCTACATTTTGTTGACAAAATATCAACATTCAAATGTAAACGAAAAAGTCCTCCAGCCCCTAAAAAATGGTCAAAATTGACCTTAATTGTCTCTCAAAAGGAAGTGGGATGCGTCGAAAGGATATCGGGCTTAGTTCATGAGAAGAATCAGTAGTTTCTGGATGCTCGGACTTATTTAATAACGCTCACTTCATTCCCTCTTAATAAAGTCCTTACAAACATGTTTTTAAATCTTCGAAAAAAGCGTGTTGGGGTGAAACCCCGTAAAGGGCTATTCAGGGACCCTAAATGTATGGTATATTCGTAATCAGCGCAAAATTTCCTATAAGAATCCTTAGAAATCAGAATTTTGTCCACTCCGACCGTCTACATGCTCGAAGCACTGTGTGACCCCACGTTGGAGGTGTATTTTGAAATAACAATGCCTCTTCACGGCAATTAGAGGAATAATAGCCCTGTTACTACTGACCTTTTTATAGACTCACCGTGCTCTGTCAACGCACTAATGAAAGCTTACTCACTTTTAGTAGGCGTTCCCATTGAGTTTTTAGATCACTTCAGTGTCAGAAGGTTTGTGAACCTAGTGTCGTTGTTGTCTGTTGTTGTTTGTTCCATATTTTTGTTCCCAGATATCATTATACAAGGTATTTACAAATCTACTTATGATGAAACTCCATCACATGTTATGTTATCAATAACTATGTTGTTATCTGACGCGTTGCTCAGGATAGTTTCGTAATATATTTTACAGCATATTTATGTGATAGTCCATTTAAAAATCCATGACCATCCATATCCTACTCGTAAATCCGTGTGGCGCACCCCCTGGTGTGTCACCAAAAACGGTCATGAGTAACGTCAAGGGCCTACAATAGGGACGGGTTTTAGAGGTTTTCATAGGTTATCCAGTACAGGAAATTGGTTTTCCGCATTTTTAACTATTGGAATGTGTTCCTCACTAGATTCTAGACACGATGACGTCACAAAATTGAGAAAAAATATTTTCCGTTATATTTTTTTTTATTGTCAAAAAGTCCCTCGATTCAGGCTCTTAGGTTCCGCTATAGGGACACGATGTGTTTTTCGCCAAAAACCTATTTAAATCTTCCATTTCTTCAATAGGGACAAGGTAAATCTTTTTTTTTCAATTCTTCGTCCCGAAAACGCTAGAACCATTTTGGAACAAAGAATTTAAAAAAAAAGACACGGATACTTCAAATTAAAGTCAAGGCTTTAAATTAAAGACAAGGACACTTTAAATTAGAGTATCCTACTTTATTTTTGTTCAAAATACTTTACTCTTTAAAAAAAATTAAAGTATGGGTACCAAAGTACTTCATATTTGAAACTAAGAAGAAAAGTTCAGCCTCTGGCCTCCAACAGTCTAACTTTGCCAGAATCTTTTAAAATCGTATCATTCCTCTCGTCTATCCCCGTCACTTCTGCATTTTTTTTTGTTGAACGCGTATTTTCCCAGATGAACATTAAATGGCGAGATGAGAGAAATAGATCTTCGTTGGAGTTGATTAAAAGTGAACTCCTGATTACCACAAATTTTAACTTTGGCTACATTTAAGCGCTTGCATATCTCAAGAATGATAAGAACCTATTGGCCTCTGCGCGAAGTGAAAAATACTAGAATGTGACACCGAGATCTCCCAGATTTTCGTCCACATTTAACACAGCGTAAACTTACGCTTTTTCTGTTCACTTTTTTCTAAATTGTCAATGGTTTTTCCAGAATTTTAAATGTTTTGTTTCAGAGAAAGAAATAAGTAGGGATTGACTGAATGTAACTTTGAGTTCCTTACTTCCTTAGTCGTTACGTGCCTAATAGATGCACGAGATATTTTTTTCTCGTGAGAACGTGATTGAAAATGTTGCTCCTGATTACATAATATGTACCTACCTTACTGAAATACGGACTCGTTGAGATTGAAATACCTAGTCGTAACCTCAGGTAGTCATACGTAGCCCATGATTCTTTCTCCATTCCTCAGACCGAATTTTCTTATTCTCAGTAATCTGATACATTCAAGCCCAGTGTTATGAATGAAAAATACCTTACTTTAAGTCGACAACGTTAGCTTTGATGGATACTTTAAATTTCATTGAAATACTTCATTTGTCCTTGGCTGCGGCCGGGATAATATACCTTATGTCATCCGAATAAATCTGGCAAACCTAGCAACCATGTTTGAATTTGAACTTGAGTTGCCTCTTGCACTCATTTTGTTGTATTTATGTGGCCTTCGGGTCCGCTACGGCAGATATTAGATTCCCTTTCAACCCCTGCAAGAAGTCATAAATACGTCAAAACGCCCTCTGATGTCTGTATAAGCCCCTCCCTGACCTCCTCTCAGCAACGTGGAGCGCTGATGAACGAATTAATTAGCCCGAGTGTTACTGCCGCAAGACAAACTACCTACCAGGAGCCCACCGGTGTTATCGGGCGACCCTTTCCCTAAAACGTCAGCCTTCCCCGTCCCTTTACTGCCTCCCTTCTGGCCCTTTTGCTGCCTTTCTGTGCCCTTCAGTCTCCTCTCAGCCGCCTCCAGGCTGCCATCAATATCCGACGTTCAGCCTTTTCCCACCACGCCGGTATAATTTCCATTCCGGACGCCTTGAACGGTGGTTTTTGTTTCTTACGTTGCATTATCGTTCGCATGTGCTTTACTGACAAAGAAACAGCAGTCTCTCTTCAGAGACCAATAGTCTCTTACGTAGGTACCTGTCGGTGACCTACCATTCACAACTGTGAAGGTACCTGCTTGCAATAAGTAAACTTGAGCTGAAATGAAATTACCGGCGTTGCTCTTTTTAGCGAATTTTCAAAGAAAATTAAGCTATTGCAATGGCTTCAAAATCTTAGTAATGCAAATTTTAAGATGGTTCTGGAGTAAATTACTGTCTTAAACATAGGAACATAAATATGATATACAGGGTGTTTCCCACTTGGTGTAAAATAACAAATTGGGTAAAACTAGACTGAAAATGGAGTAGAACGCCCCAACCTCACCTTCTATCTCAATCCATTCCCAAGATATGATTTTTTAAACGTTTTTTTTCTTCTTCATGACCACGTTTTTTGCCACAATAACCCACGTCTCTTCACTTTGAAACAATTCCATACTAATGTGATGACGAGGATGGCTGTTGTCGTGAGGCACATACTTGTATTTTCGAAATGGCCCCCTTGGTTTCGTACACAAGCCCTGGCTCTCTTTCTCATGGATCTAACCGTAACATTGTATGTGTGATGTCTGTAGTAAAACTTTTATTTTTACCTTATTTTATTTTTTACCTCATTATTTGACAGCTTCCAGCACGTTTTTTTGGAAATGCATTTAACGTACAAGTATTTTGAGAATCTTAATTTTTTTTAAAATAATTAATGCTTGAACTGCAATTGCGGTCCACGTGAGTTCGTTGTTAATTATGAATGTGCATCAGGCGTATAGGAAATTCAACGCTGAATCCAAAAATGTGGTCAAAAGTAGAAAAACATTGTTTCAAAGTGAAGAACGTGGGTTTTTATGGCAAAAAACGTGGTTTTATGAAGAAAAAAAAAACGTTAAAAAAATCCTATCCTCGGAACGGATTAAGATAGAAAGGTGAGGTTGGCGGCGTTCTATTCCATTTTCAGTCTAGTTTTACCCAATTTTTTCTTTTACACCAAGTGGCAAACACCCTGTATACAGAATTAGCGTGAAATGACCTATAGGAATCACCCACAAAATCGGTTAAAATTATTCTTTGAAAATTCGCTTATTAATCCATGATGCACGAATGGAACTTTTTCAATAGATGTTGAAGGGTGACCACATGTCCTGAAATACTTTACTCCTCTTCTTCAGGATCTTCAATAATAATTGTTATTTTCGACTTTTTGGGTGAGGGTGAGGAGAATTGGCAGTCCTCCGCCAATTCTCCTCACCCTCACCCAAAAAGTCGAATCAAGATATGACACCAACAAACACTAATTGTTATTTTATTAATTACGTTTAGTACCTACGTCTAACAAACGAAGAACTCGCCCATTTGTCAAAAACGGATCACGTTTTTCAGTTAAATTAGGTTATAAAATATCAAAAACTGACGAAAGGACCAATTTTTTTCTTGGATATTTTGAGATTCAGACAACCTTTTGAATTTGTCCGGTGGGTACAGTCTCCCTCTAGTACATTCGACATCTAGCACACTCATTTTTAGCGAATTTGCGAAGGAAATTCAGCTATTGCATGGCTTCAATTTTTTTTAAATTTTCTCCATGGAAAACCGTTTTAGACCATTCTAAAACAATTCCTAAAATTTGTTACTTTTTTGTATGTATATTTATATACGAGTATTTATTTATTTATGTGTCGCTCCAGACAATATCTGACCCTGGTATCGATAAAAAAAACCCAAAACATTTCAAAATTTCAATAATATCAAACGAAATGGTTGGCCAGAATTTTTGGAGTAGGTGCTCTAAAGGGTCAAATTTTGAAAAATAAGTGTCAAAAATTGTTTTTTTGAGGTTTTTGGTGTAAATTACAGCCTTAAACATATGTAAATTATGGTGTATCCAGAATTTTCCTAAAAGAATTCCCCACAAAATCGGTCAAAATCTTTGAAAATTCGCTCATCAACTCATGCTGCATGACTGGAACATTCTGACCACTAGTCTCTCTACACCTGTCTGCAATGTCTCTACCACTTTTCCACCCTTGGTTGGTATGTTGATGGAGTACCTAGGTACCTACTTTATGTATTTTTTTCCTGAAATTTCCTGTTTTTTATGGTTCTCTAGTTCTAGATTACGAAGGAACAGTAGAATGAATAAGTGTAGCAGGAAATCAGTTAAAACCAATAATTTATTGTGCTAATTTTTTTCTTCAAAATGTGCCGTATCTACGATCAAGAAAATTTAGGTACACAGCTTGAAAAACAATTATTCGATCACAGTTCCTAAAAATTCCGTTTTACCCATCAAACAAGTTTTCATTTCACCCTCTTTGGTTTGCTTTGTTTCGTGCTTTCTGTTTATGTTTTGTTCTGCTAAAACACGCCCTCTGTGGGATGGCTTTTTCCAGGAGGTTTCCCTCATGTTGTGAAGAATGAGCTCGCGAGGGCATGCAGAGGCGGCCTCAGAAACCAGTTTTAGTACGCCCATACGGGAACAAACTTTAGGACCGGAAACCAAGAAACGCGGTGAGAATGATACAATCCACCATCAAGAATCCCCTAATTTGTTTTGCTTTGTAAATTACATAAAGCCTGGTTTTTTGTTGCATGTTTTTTTTTTTGTGATTGGTACATTTTGTTATTTCGCGTTATTCATATTGAATAAATGAAATTTAAGGAAACCGTGGGCAACATTATTATTAGTTTGTGAGAACAGAAAGTAGGCTCTAATTGACCGGTGGGGTCTGATGGATCGATTTTTACAAAATACCGACCTAAGAATAAAACCTTAACTATATACCGGCTGTCTTACAGACACCTAGGCATTGTTTCAGTTAGTGAATAACATGGGTATCAAATAATTAAAAGACATTAATAACGAGATGACAAACAACATGCTTTATGTTCCAAAGACACCTTGAGTTCTATAGCAATGGCAATAGGCGGGTGATAAAGCAATGTTGCAACAGTATGACGCATCTTTCCTTCTCCGGAGAAAATTTTTTTGTTAGATTTCAACGAATAATATGATTCACGCTAAAATATGGAAATTTATCATCTATGACAAAACACCATGACCTCCATGACACCTGACACCATGTTTCAGTTAGTGAATAACATGGGTATTAAATGATTGAAAGACATTAAGGGTGCATGGGACAACGGGCTTCGGAAGCACCTGAACCATGCCCCAGCGCAACTAAAAATCATATTTATTATTATTCACGTTTGTGATTTCGAAAACTCATCGATTTACGTATATTATACAATAATAATGACATACTTTACGATGTGGATCATAATTTTAAGTGTATTCCATTCAGAGCAAACTGGAAGAAACCGACAAAAACGTGGTATTTCATTGGTTTCTTCCAGTTTTCTATGGATGAAATAAACTTAAAATTATGATTCACATAGTATAGTATGTAATTATGATTGTATAACATACGTTATTCTAGGAATTTTCAAAATCACAAACGAGAAAAATAATACAAAGGATTTTAAGCTGAGTCAGGGCATGATTGAGGCGCTTCCAAAGCTGGGCGTCCCGTGCACTAGTGATGGGAACG
>JAEMON010000012.1:5122279-5142098 GCA_030264115.1 Lygus lineolaris
AGAGCAATGAGTCAGGATTGCAATTACTTAGGTAGTTACTTTAACGTTTCTTAATTTTGAAAAAGTCAAGAACACTATATTCATGTGTGTACAAACACCCTTTTCTCCTCGAAGATCAAATTGTCCGCTACTATTTTACGTCTGACTTGTCTGAGCAAATTTGGCGCTCCTTGTTTGTCTTGCCGTACCTACGCTTAACTTCCACAGAGTATGATGACGCCTTCAGGTGGGTTGAGCCTCAGATGATCCTCTATAAATGTCATCCCTGTCAGATCAATTGCAGCCTCTGCGAACGCACAACAAAACGTGTACTTAATTAACCCTTTAAGGCTTCGTGGTTCCTAAGTTGACCACATGCTTTTCCCTGAAAGCGCAAGACAGATACGCAAGATACTAGGTTTGTGGTTCAATATTTTACCACATCGATGTTGAGAATCGATATCCAGCTCTAATCGATTTTTAGCTGCTCCATCGATTTGTAGCTTCAGAAAATCACTGTTGTCAGCGCATTCTGTTGCGTGTATATATAACTGGAGAAAGAGGTGCATGAGGCAAACATTTGAATCACAAAACATCTACGGGAAAGTTCCTTCCTTCCTTTGGACCTTGAAGGGTTGAATGAGGAAAAAATCATTGATCGTGTTGATGTTGGTCAGTTAAGAAAAATATCAACACGATCGTGAACTTCTCATTCAAGTCAATAAATAAACGAGTAAGCTCTAAGAAAATACGAGTTAAGCTTCGTGCCACACCCTCCCGGCTGTTGTTCCATTTCTCCACGTGTATTCTGTGGAGCTTTCCAAATTAATTAAGAGGATGTGGGTTTTTAGATGTGACCAACAAAAGACACTAAGCGCCTTTTGGTTTATTATTTTCTTTTGCCTCTTTTACTCAAAAAGGTAAGACAGTCTTAGGATGACCATAAATATTCATCCTTTTGATTTGCATGTTTTTTTGCAGGATATGAAAAAAGGCGATGTTAACGGGAAGGTGATTAACGAGTTTCTGAGGATGATGGCCGTTTGTCATACAGTCATTCCGGAAAAATTGGCCTCCGGGGAAATCATTTACCACGCATCATCTCCAGGTATACTTATCGTACAAGACTCCATCAGTAGATTTCAAGAGCTGTCAATGGGCTCTGCGCATTGTTATTTTTTTACTTCAAATGATGAATAGTCTCAGTGAGAGTTCAGGGATGAGTGGTTCAGTGTTTTCCAAAATGGTGCAACATAAGGGGTATCCGATGAGCGAAAACGGGTCTCGTATTTAGAACTTGCTACGTCATCCCACCAAGCGCCCATCTGATGGGACCCTGATTGAATAAAGTTACTACGTCACTTGCAGACTTTCGAGCTGTTAACTGCGGGTGTTCTCAAAGTGGAAAATTCCTACCCATGCCCTGTCCCCATTAGTTAACTATTTGAATTTAGACATAGGACGATAGACGATTTGAAAGTAGACAGAAAGCCCGTGTGGTGTCGAATGAGCTCTATAGCGTACTTTTGTTGGGTGTATCAGTGGACGTGGACTCTGTTTTTACGAGTCAATTTTTGTCTCATATTGTGGGAAGAGTGAATCGGTTCTGCGTAGTTATGGTCTTTGTGGGAAGTTAAGTCCATGACTAGTGCTAGTCCTAAACCATTCAATGGTGTTGTGTGGGTTTGCATGATCCACAACTCCCGAACATGTTAACCTGATATTCTTTTCATTGTTAAAAAACTGGTTTGATACACTTGACTGGTCTTGATAATTTGAATGCCTTTTCCCCCACTAAACAATAAGTAACCTTAGTTTAGTAGGTGTGGCCTAATCTTGGTTTAATGACAGACCTAATTTCAGTGTGCGACCTGATTTTGAAACCAATCCTTTGTTTAAGATGAAAGAGCGCTTCTACAAGGAGCAAGAGACTACGGATTCGTTTTTGATACCAGAACTCCAAACCACGTTGAAATTCTTTGTCTCGGCAAACGAGAGAAATATGAGATCTTGAACGTTATCGAATTCACTAGCGCAAGAAAACGGATGTCAATCATATGCAGGAATCCAGAAGGGAAATATGTGCTGTACTGCAAGGTAATTACGTGTAGAGTTGTGTGTACCTTCTCCCACCATCTGATCTTGTTGGGTCATTGTAAATAACAAATCTATCATCTTTCCCCAGGGAGCAGATTCAGTTATTTATGAAAGGTTGGCCAGGAAAAGTCAGCCTTATAAAGAAGAAACGCTTAAGCACCTGGAAGAATTCGCCTCAGCTGGCCTGAGGACTCTGTGTTTCGGAATGGTGGAACTAAGCGCTGATCATTATCAGGTCAGTTATTTCCTTGGTAAATCACCATGATTTTAACTTAGTGCCCTTTGAGATGACGATTCGGATAATTTTGGGGGATTAGGAGTTGATGCTTTTGAAGCGTAGAGGTCCACTTACCGATTATCACTATTAGTTTCGTCTCACTCATCCAGGTCAAAGAAAGTGGGCCCAAAAAACGAATTAGGGGAGGAGCTCCAAAATGAACAGTCCAGTTAAGGCCATATAGCCTCAACTGTCATCTCAATTCATCCCAATTACAAATACATTTTCTCTCAAGGATTGGGCCAACACTTACCGGACAGCAAGCGTAGCCATAGTGAACAGAGAACTGAAAGTCGCAGAGGCGGCTGAGCTGATCGAGAAGGACCTGGTGCTCTTGGGCGCGACTGCTGTCGAAGACAAGCTTCAGGACGAGGTCCCCGAAACGATAGCTGCTCTCGCCAAAGCCGGCATCAACATATGGGTCCTCACCGGCGACAAACAAGAGACTGCTATCAACATCGGCTACTCCACGCGCCTGCTCACTCAGAGCTCTACGATGATCATCATCAATGAACAGACTATCGAGGTGGGTGGAAGCGGATGAAATTATTATCACGAGCTTAGTAGTAGGATGTTGAATATCATGGACTGTTCATGAACTGGTCAAAACACGTGGAACATGCTTTACCCATGAGCTAACTGCCAGAAAACGTTACAGTATTGAGGAACGAAAATACGACCTTTAAGTAGTGCTGGTTTTTCTGATACTTTTCAAGTATAACCAATCGTTGCCAGGGAAATTTAACTTCCTGATTTCCACCCCACACAAATCGTTCACACTTGATGGAAAGCTGTGAATTTACTACACATCACACCACATCTCATGTTGCCAATTTTCCCCTCCTTCCACATCCTTCAGTGAACTACTAGTACGTAGGTAAACAAAACAAACAAAGTTGGTTGGAGTTTTCAGTTTGGCATTATGATAAGTACTTTCACAACATATGAAGAAAACAGTAGGAGCATGTTCCATGTTTTTTTTGTTTTTTTTAATTTTAGCCGGTAGAGGTGAAGTAGAACTAAGCTGGCCCCTGCCGAGGCTCGAAGCACCCTTTAATTGATAAACATTAGTTGGCTGAAGTAGCAATAATTTTGCTGGTTTTCCAAGATGACCTACAGCTTATATTAAGTATTATGTCGTCATCCTGAAGACTCCAGATGGTGAATTATCACAATCATCCATGCATTATAATTAAAATTTTATCAGGGTTTTCTGAGAACAAGTAGTACGGGGACCACGTAAGTCTTGAGCTAGCTAGGGCTATTCTATTGTTCGGTATGTATGGTAAGACGTAGGCGTATGTTTTACCTTATTTACAGCATTATTAATGCTGACGGCCCCCTCTTACCTGTCACAAGAGTGGACAGCCTTAGCCAATGGAGCAGCACGCGAAAAACATGTCAAATATGATCAGGCTGCCAACGACATAGGCCTCATTTACACCATAAGTGTGTTCATGTGAAGGAGTAGGGACTCCATACTGGATTCACAGCGTTCCAAAAGAGGCTGACAAATGGAACAAGCCGAGATCGACAATAGCCGAATGGATTTGAATAAAAACCGAAATTTCAATCATCCGTGCAGTCTCTCTCCGACTTCGAGGGTCTAGAAAGAAAATAAGCTCCCTCAGAATAGGGCTGGAGGACGGCACACAGCTCCCTTTCTGGAGAGAACAGATAGGAAACAGAAAAGAGAAGAGGCCCTTGGCGATTTAATTTCCCAACTCCGCCTTCAGCATGCCTTCCCCTACAAAATACGTATATGCCTATGTAAGAAATAATTAAGAAGGAAAACAAAAATTGAATGTTAAGTGATTTCTCACCTCTCTCTCCACGTCTGCATGACGCCCTTCCAGTTGGGTGCTTAACGGGTAGCCGCATCCAGGCTTGAATTTTGGTCAAAATTGGTGTATTCCTGTTAGGCATCCAACTGGAATTTCGTCATATAGACGTGGAGGGAGGAGGTGAGCGATCGCCGTAACTTTCAATTAGGTAAAACATTATACATTTTTGTCGTACCATACGTACCGAACAATGGAATAGTCCTAGCTAGAGATTCATTTAGTTTAGTATTTATTTAGTGTATTCGTTTAGGATGATTCATGTCAGAAAACTTGGAATACATTCGATTTAAAAAAAAACCTTTTCACTTGTAATCATCTCTTGTCTTTATTTGATTAATAAAATGCCAACGAAATTTTTCAGGGCGTGAGAGAAACGCTGCTCCACCATTTGAATAACGTAGACCCAGCTGGCCAGTTCGCTCTTGTCATCGATGGCCAGTCACTTAAATTCACCTTAACGCCCGATCTCAAACAGGATTTCCTTCATCTCTGTTTGTCCTGCAAGTCCGTCATTTGCTGCAGGGTGTCTCCCATGCAAAAAGCTGAAGTAAGAGGGCGATTTCTAACATTTCAACGTCATTAAGAGACCTTTTATTGAATAATTTATTTTCATAGGGACGTAAAAAGGAAAGTAAACCTTGATTTCAAGTCAGGCTGGAGCTTTACGTCCGTTTGAAGTACTGGAGAAACTCGATTAAACGAGGTGGATTGGGCCGAGGTTGAGTCGGTTAAACGGAAAACTCGGTTAATTATATGTTTAATTTGAATTTCATAAATTAGTACGTATTGAAAAAGTGATTGATTCATTATTGTGTTCTGACCGGTTTTCCCCCGGCAATAAGCTCATGAATCAGTTCCAATATTTCCATTTTTTCTGTTTCCAATAATATTGCAATGGGGAACTTGCATGGATAGGAATTTTGCGTTTTGTACCTCAAAATATGATTACCTAGAAATTACGTCTGGTTTAACCAGAAAATGGGTTGAAAGGGATTGCATGACGTCAGTAAGTTGGGTTGGGGAGCTGAGGAACCCACCCAGGTTAGGTTAAAATGACAAGACCCATTTTCGGGCAGTTTCAACCGTCAGATACCCCTCATGTAGCACCTTTTTGGGATGCCCTCTCTAATATCTTTCAAACGCTGAAATAAAAAATAACCATGCAAGTTCCTCATCAACAAAGGTGTGAAGAGGCTAGATATTCACTATCGTGTTTCTGGCATCTGCCAGGTTTTTAGTTGAAAAAGTAGTCTTGATTCATGTTGAGTTTTCTAAGGAATCACTAATTTCCCTATTTGTGATGAAAGTGTTTGGAAGGTTCTGCACAGCTATATTTTTCGAATTACACCTGCTCCTCCGCCAGTTGGAACAGTCTCTGTATGAAACGGTTTGTCTATCTAGGGGGATTGAAGGCTGTATGTGGTGTGGGGACCAGTCAGCGCCCATCTTGACCCTATCGAAGCATGCTCCATAATCATATTAGGGGTATTCATATGGTCTGATTCGATCGTTAAATCGTCTAATATCGAATCTGATATTCGATATTCGAAACTCGAGGGTATCATGAGGCTCCTACATTTTTTCCCGTCGAATGGTCAAAAATCGAAGTGCGCGTAGCGCTCCTTGCGGAATCTGGCGAAGGCCATATCAGGATATCAATGTTATCACCTACCTTCGCACGGTTACCACTAGGATCGCTGCTGCATTTCGATATTCGACGTCGAATATCTGATTTTCGACGCCTCCAGCCCGTGGTAAATTCGAATCGTCGTAAATCGAATCAGAGCATGCGCATTAGCTCGCTTCCTAAGTCCCAATTCGACGTTGAATATCCTGTACTATGAATACCCCTAATATACCTAGAAAGCCAGATAACTACTTGCAGAAGAGGAGTTCTCGACTCATTTCAACAGTTCATTAATCACATTCAGTAAATGATTCGGTTAATATTTCTGTCCAAAATTACCTCGGTTAATCGAGTTCCCGGATAATTGGACCTCGGTTAAGTTTATACTGTAAGTAGGTAATACCTGAAAGAATAGATAATTAGATTGAGTTTGAATGCGTCAAAACTGAGTATTAATGTATTGAAAATCGTTTAAACTAATTGCGAAAGTCATTTGTACCATTGAATTTGTGTGAATGGCAATGTATGTGAACATTATCATTTAATAAGTTGGGGCTTTGTTCTGCAGGTTGTGGAGCTTGTTACCAGTCAAACTAGCAGCGTTACTCTGGCGATTGGAGATGGTGCTAACGATGTTGCCATGATCCAAAAAGCCCACGTCGGTGTGGGGATATCCGGTGTAGAAGGCTTACAGGCAGCGTGTGCTTCCGATTATTCTATCGCACAAGTAAGTTAGAGTGTAATTCCTTACACAAAGTACCCTATCAGCTTGGATTGATCAGTTGCAATAACCCGACGGCGTTCTTGTTTTCTGAGTTAAACCAAATGGTGATCAGTGCGGAATACAAAATCCGTCGATTTAGTAGATTTCCGTAGATAGCTGTTCAAAAACCTCTAAAATGTACTCTAACAACGTAAAACTTCGTTGATCTGGCAACACTGTTCATGGTTATGATAGCCCAATCTTTGTTTTACTGCTTATGGCAACGAAATTTAAAAAAAAAATCCATTTTGAACAGTGCGTTATACGTTTGTTTTAAGTAAAATTTCTGTTAATTCTTTGTTTGCAGTTTAGGTACCTGTTGCGGTTGCTGTTCGTCCACGGGTCTTGGAACTATAGCAGGATGTGCAAACTAATTTTGTACAGCTTTTATAAGAATATCTGTTTATACGTCATAGAGCTTTGGTTCGCCATTTATTCTGGTTGGTCGGGCCAAATCCTCTTCGAGCGGTGGACCATTGGATTGTACAATGTGGTACGTATAGTCTAACTAAATAATAATAATTACTAACGTAAAAGTAACGTTGTTTTTCTCATTAATTTCATGTATGGAGACTACCCCGTTCGGTAATAGATGACAATTCTGTTCGTAGATCACCGCTGTGTAAAAATTACCCATATTCTTTTTTTGAGCAGTTTTTCTTGGAAAAAATTATGTTCATCGCGTTTGCAACTTCAGATTAAGTTTTTTATTGAACGAAGAGAGTATAAAATAACTTTTAAACGTAAACTAGTCTCCGAATTAGCTGCAGAATACCTCATGCTAGACCTATGGACGTAGAATCATCGCATAAAGTTGGAGCAGTTTTATGAATAGTGACCCACAGAATTACCTAAAAAATCCAAAGACCTCGCACTCTGCCCGAGAGACATGGAAAGTCGACAGACAAACCGAAACTTCAAAATTACAAAGTACAGTATAATACAACATTACAAAGTATTTTTGGGACATATTTACACTTTTTACACCTCATATTTATATACAGTAGAACCTAGAATAAATTCGTAACGCAACTTTTGTGACACTTTTATGCTTCTAACCTCGCTTATCGTAGTGTCGACTACAAAATATTCAAACTATACTCTAGATAATCATGTAAAAATGAATCACATAACTTTTTATCAAAAATATTGGTAAAACTAAACGCACATATATCTTGAATGTATTTATAGAAAAACGAATAGGTAAAACGAACCAGGTAACATGTTTGTAAAAAAAAACTCAAACCTTGAGGTGAATGAAAATTACAAAATACATCAACTGTACAGCGGACACAAACTTTTCTTGAGCATTCCAAGCAAATTGGTTTTTTGCATTTTAGGCACATGCCCTTGATTTCTGTGTCGTTTTGTCAGGGGTATTAGGAACTAGCTCCCGCATCACAGGTAGGTAATTTTCATCCTGTAGGCTTACAAAATTGGCTTACCGTAATTTGGAGCAACAGCACCTGTAGCGCAAGTGCCTAGCCCTTATTTACGTGGGGGGCTCGGGGGCCAGACCACGTCAGGGGTGCCAACACTGCTACCCTGATTTCCCTCGACCGGGTAACTTTTACCCACCTATGGCGGTACGGGCTACCCTGCTAACCGAAAGTGGTGTGTGAGGCACGATCTTTGGTCTTGGTTGTTTTATGTAGACTACAAGAGGTTCTCGTTATTGCTTTTTATAGCTCTTCACTGCCGCCCCACCCTTCGCCATCGGCATAGTCGAAAAAGTGTGTTCGGCGGACATCATGCTGAAGTACCCCAAGCTCTACGGTCCACGAGCCTCGAGCTTCAGCGTGACTACATTCTGGGTTTGGATTGGCAACGCAATGCTCCACAGCATCCTCCTCTTCTGGCTGGCGATGCTCGCTGTCAGCCACGAAGTCCTTTGGGCCAACGGACGGGACGGCGGTTACCTCATGTTGGGCAACATGGTGTACACGGTACGTTGTTTTGTGTTGTCATCTTAATTATCTTTCTTTCTATCCCACAAAATTCCATTCCAACATTTTTTCATCAACAATCTCGTGCTGGTTTGAACGGATCTTGCAGGAAACATTATTTTTTATCTCGCAATTTATTTCCTAAGGGAGCTTTTCAGGTCAAATACGCAATTTTTCATTTACATTAGTAATTTAGTGATCCCGTATCATATTCCTTTTTGTAAAGCTCTCGTGGTAAGCTCTAACTGAGATTTTACTGTAATTTTTTGAAAAATGAAAAAAATACCAATGAATGAATATCAATGAATCTTCATTTTCTATGTTAAGTGCCTACTGTTCAGGTTCTCAAGATTAAAAATGTTTGATTAGTAGTTTCTAAGTAACAATCTAAGTTTGAATTGTTTGTTGGTAGCCATTGCAGGTATACGTTTTGGATTGAGGGTGGAATTATTCTCGGCTTTCTTCCATTTTATAGATTTATTGTTTTGATCCTACATGTTTCGCAGCATTATGTTGCCTCTTCAGGGATCTTTGTTAATTTAATAGTGCCGGCTGGTCCGCCTGTTCAAAGAGCATCTTCAAAGTACCTATCACTCAACTTTCGTCTTGCTATTTTACCAGTTTTACAATAAAATGTACAAAATCATGAAGATTTCAAACCTACTACAGAGCATAATAAACACCTCTCGAGACTTTCACATAGGTAGTTATTATTGAGTATCGACGATAACAGGCGGGCCAGCCCGCACTATCAAATTAACGAAGATTGCTGAAGAGGCAACATAATGCTGCGAAACATGTAGGATCAAAACAATAAATCTACAAAGGGAAGAAAGTCGAGAATAATCCAAATTTTTAAATTAAACTTCGGTCGGAATCAGAAACATCAATAACATTGGAGGTTAAATATCGATGTTGTAAAAACATCTACATCAATGTCACAGCAGTAATCTATAAAGGCGGGTTTACACACTCCGATAAATCTCAACGATGTGGTTGTTCCAACTTATTGCTATAACGAATCGAAAGAGTTGAGTACTGTTTACACGCTATGATAAATCGTCATCATTTTCATCAAAATATTCATCCAAAACGACAAAAAAAGACAACGAACAAGACGAACGAACGAGATGCAATGGCAAACTAAGTGGAATCGTAGCGAGAAATGCCTGTCATTAGAGGTTAGCAACCCCTCTAACGGGGGTTTAGTCGTCCTTATGGATGCTGTAGTGCCGGGCCCTTTTTTGGGCTGAAGTTGCGCATTCAGCGGGCGACGTTAAACCCCATGCCGGGCCCCGGCTGATCCATATCTTTCTCAGTTTATAACCGTTCTCATCCCCCCATCGTCACGGTGGCAAACAAATATGAGCGTTGCCTGGTTGCCTTGACTACAGACTTGAACGGAAACGTTGACGTGACTTTGAACTCGAACCGAAACGGGAGTCCAGTCTAAAAAGGTTAGCATCTCTAGCTTGGCTGCTAAAACACTCTACTGTTTACACGTTCAAACATATCGTTACGATTCGCAGAAATTGATGCCTGCCGGCAACAACCGTCCAACCCCAATACATAGCTACAATGTCCTGTTCGAACACGCTTCGAGAAATCGTAACAATTCAATCGTTACGGTAATTCACTACGATTTACGGTAGCGTGTAAACCCGCCTTAAGGTCATCCGCATTTTTGCAGTCATGCATTTTTGTTCCAACATCGAAATAATGATCCGAATGTTCTCCGATTCTGTTGCAGTACACCGTTACTACAGTTTGCCTGAAAGCTGGATTACACACGGCTTTTTGGTCCATATTCACGCATCTTTCCATCTGGGGTTCCATTCTTGCATGGCTGATCGTGATGGTAATTTACAGGTATGGATAATTCATTTTAACAATAATTTATTATTTTAACAAGCAACTTATACGTACACCTAATTACATGCACCAATAGTCAGAATATAATTGCTCAAGTCTGTTAAAGTATAGCCCACAATTTTGTTTATAAAGATTCTGTACTCGTTTTTCTCAATTGATTTCGCAGCCATGTGTATCCTCTGTTGCCCATCGGAGAAGTGATGTCTGGGATGGACAGAATCTGTTTCTCCTCGTTCTACTTCTGGTTAGGGCTGATCTGCATTCCTGTCGCCATTCTCATTCCCGATCTGTCACTAATTGTGTAAGTAGTCCATGTAAACTTCATTAGATGTGGCAACTTATTGTGGCTCTCAAACTCTCGAACATTTGAAATCTTCATTTGTTTTTGTACCTATTTCCTTTAAATTCATAATCAATACTCTGCCGATTTTGAAGGTTTTTCAAGGAGAAATCGTCAAATCCTATAAAACAACAACAGTCCAAAGAAACCGGACAATCCTATTTAAAAGCACTTTTTCGAGGGAAAAATTGCGCACAAAATCAAAATCGAAATTAACAATGACATGTGGATAAAAAAAATTGAAGACTCGAGAGCCACAATTTGGCCAACGTAATAGAGCAAAAAACGTTATTTTTCTGTGAGAAAGTTTCGACTAATTCAGATAGAAACGACTGCTGTGAGTAAACAATCTCATCCGGAGATTATCCTAATATAATCAACTCTTATCTCTTTTATGAGCTCTTATATATTACAATTATGTGTTCCCAGGATACAACGGTCTCTATTCAAGTCCTTGCCTCAAGCGGTAAGGGAGAGCGAAATAAAACAAAAAGATCCGGCATCTGTCATGGTGGAAAGCAAACACTCGTAAGTACTTCCTCAATGGACTCATTTTTTCGTTCCTTTTGTTTGCAACGCTGTTCTAGCTTTCATCTACTTATTGGATGTTCTTGGCTCTTCAATATGTAGGGTTTCGAGAAAAATAACAATATTTTTCTTCATCATTTGTGGTCAGTTGATTTCGAAATGTTGTAATTTGTCTCCATATTCATTTCCTAACTTGGTAGAAATGTCCATTACATTTTATTTGTGTTACTTCTTCTATAGAAGGTGTGCCACAGGAACTGCACGTTTTTAAAAAGAGCAGTACATATGACACTTTTCTGTTATTATTTACACTAAAATGCGCCTAATTTTGCAAATTTAAGGTAGTCACACGAAAAATACATTGACATACCTAGCGACCATCTTGCTTAGAAAAAAAACCACTTTAATCACCTTTCGCCTTCAAAAACATGGTTTTTATCTGGAAAATCCTTGGAAAAAGTCAGGAATTTTGAAATCTTGATTTGGTGGCCGCCCTTTGAATACCACGCAAAATACAGACGGTCTATCATTCTGTCAAATGGCTGCCCTGCAATATTATTTGATGCAAACGCAAACGATGCTTTACCATGCATAGATATGTTGCATAAACCACGTTGATCCGATGTTGTTGTCATTTTATCCATGGTTTTACAATGCTAGCTGATAACCCTATGTATGTGTGCCCTCGTGCATGCGTAGGCACCTCTTATTTGCTGCTTGTCTGTTAAATATGAGTATTGAGCTGGAGACTACAGGGTGGCTGAAAACAGACGCTCACTTTTTAAAATGGCGCCAAATTTTTAAATTTTGGAGATATCAGGTTGAAATAAATTCCAAAATGTTCGTTAGGATTGGAAGTTTATTGTGCAGTATGAAAAAAATCAGTTATGGAATATTGTGCTAAGAAGATGGCGCCCTTGCTGGTTATTATACTGTTCAAGCCTTTTGGCGAAATTGCTCATGACGTTATCCAACATTTCCAACCAAAATTTCGCGTCTAATTGCATGTTTGAGGTCTTGAAGAGTTCGTGGTTTATCCACATAAACCTTGGACTTCTGGTAGCCCCAGAAATTGCAGGGAGTGAGTTCGGGCAAGCACGGGGGGGCCATGGAACGTCACTGTGTCGCAAAATCAACTTTCCAGGGACTGTTTAGCGGACAACATCCATGGAAATTCTAGCCATGTGTGCAGCTGCCCCTGAAATCGATCAATTCGTTGGAAGAAAAGCACGAGGAGGAAGGTTAATGTGAGCGCGGAAGGCGCCAGGTAGCCTCAAAACACTCATTTTTCTTGAAGGAACGATGTTGAACGCTCCACACAGGCATGGAAGAAGGAGAAGGAAGGTCCACTTTATAGGAAATAGCGTGCTGGAAATCTGCCTGCCTTTACTGTGACTCCATCTGGCGAAATTTTTTAGAACCAGACAGTTCAACAAGCATTCGCTAGAGTGCTCCATCAACCTTCCACTCTTAGTAGCTTTTCAAATTCTGGATTATTTTCCGTCTATTATTATCATATTATCCTAAAATGTAACAATTAAATTAATTACCTACCTATAATTTCCCTTCTTTCAACATTATTAGAGGTTGGTACCTATTAACCTAAGTTCAATAATAAAGGATAAATTGTATTATTTTACCTCGGATATTTCATCATCCTTGGTTATTTTATTAATCATTTGTTAGTTCACCATCATTGAATATCCAAAAGATTGCTTTTAATCAAAAGAAACGGCTGAGAACTCTGAATAACCTAGATTCTGAAAGGAATCGTCAACATGCAAGTCGAGACCCCTTGTTTCTACAGGTGCCGACACAAGGCAGACTGTTAGGGCCCGAGGGCAATCTAGCCCCTTCTCCCAGCTGGCATGGTAGGGATTGAGGGTTCGAATCCCACTCCCGCGAGAAATTGTTACATGGACCATTTAGTTCTAGTTCCCAAAAGTTTCGCTAGATGGAGTTACTTAAAAGGCAGATTTCCAGCACGCCAATCTACATTGAGTGAACCTTCCTTCTCCTTCTTCCATGGCTCCACACAGGCATGATTACTGAACGTCCCATCCTACCCAACGAGGGGAATAAGTCAGTGACCTTGTCAGACCCCCCCTCCTCTCACCCCTCCCGAATCCCCAGCTTTTACAAACATGGGCGTCCGTTTTAAGCTACTTAGTATATCCCACCCAACATTTTTATGATGCCACAACAAAACAGAATCCCTGTGAACAATGGACCATGTGAACCTTAAGCACGGATTGCAACCTTTGCATGCTTTTTAACCTCCCTAGGACTTGCCTTTCCAAAATCGTCTAGTTCTTGTGGCCACTTTGTATTTTGTTATTAACTTATTAAACGGATAGAGACTACATGATTCACTCTCATATTATGACCTTTTGCAACCTTCCATAACCTAATTCCAATTACCTAGAATTGATTAGGTTCATTTCATTCTTGAAATTCTATTCTCATATTTCCCCATTAGATTCAACGATTCCAGCATGGGGTTATTCTCGAATCTTTGCATCTCTTCTTTTTTACCGTGTTATGTATTAGATTACCTGCTTGAATAGTCCTGACATCATTCATTCATTTAGTGAGAATGCACTCCCAGTAGTTTGCTATCGTATCGTCATTGCCAGATGCCATAACTCTTCTTTTATGTGTTTACCACAAATTTGTAAAATTGTGATTATATTTTTTTTTTTAAACCCCTATGCAAGCCCCTCTTGTGCCAGTTACTGTGTAATTTTAAATTCTCATAAACAAATCACTGTTTTTTTTTTTCTTCTCAAACAATTGTAGTGAGTACAGCACAAAAAAAATGGTCTGGTAAAATGGCTACATGCCTTAGATTCGATTTGCGGACAATTAAATCAACCAATGATCAATGTTTTGGGTCTAACCAAGAACCAGCTAATCTCCTGCCTAACAATTGATTCATGTATCACCATTGGAACAATCGTCCATCCAATTTCAGCGTTAGCCAAATTAATTCGTGGTTTTATCGTAAATTTGAGGTAAAATAGTAGATAGTGTTGTTGAACTTTGCAATTATGTAACAGTAGACTTCATTTGATGAATTTTGTGTAATATTTGACGTATTATTTTTCGAAATTCCCTAATTCTTCTTGATTGAGTTGGTTGAGTAGGGCTCACACTTGCACAATTCATATCAATCGCTTCACATCACAGCAATTGCTTCACTGCACGTCACAATAATTAACTCATAAGGTTAGGCCAATCAGTTTCCTCTCAGGATGTTTCGTTGTTTGCTTTGACTTGTTCAAATTGTCCTCTCCCTCTTTTTGAAAAGTACTTTGCGATGCTTTGCCACCGTTGATTTTGTAATGACTGCAATTTTTGGGAAAAGACATTTAAATTAACTTGAAGGGCTGTACGTTGATGTATCGTGATTCGATGTTTTCACTTTAGGTCGCGCCACAGAAATTCGTCAGTTACCCCCAGAGTTAGAGAGGCTTGGACGTGATCATTTTATACGAGGGTAATTTCGATGTTCTGGATCGTTAGGGACCTTCCGGTTAAATAGAAAAAAAAAACACATTAGACTCGTTCCTATTGAATCGAAATTGTAAGCGAAACTTCCGTGATTCTGACAGATGGTTGAGGTGTTGTTACTGGTTGAAAAGGCGTTGCTGGGGATAACAAGTCAAGCGGACGAAGACTAGAAGACCCATTCCGAATCGTAACGCGTAGTTTGAACGGCGTGTAAATAACATTTTAACGTGTAAATATACATTTACTAAGACGTTTCGTTTCATATTTTCTTGTTCTGGTGGAGTAAGTAAGTCTTATGATAACTTATTTTCGTTTACCTAGGAAGGAACATTACTTAAAAGCTCAGAGGGTGATGGTTACTGAAGTATTCCTTTGATCAGTTTCAATTAAAGTGTCGATTCCCCAGTATTCTTCCCTAAGGGTTTAACTAATGTGTCATATAATCGTAATTATGTGAGAAGTCTTCATTTATACCTACTTAGTCCTAACCACCCTCCCTCAACCATTTTTATTTAGATGTAGGTACATATTCATGAACTCAGCCTCATCTCATTAGATCCCCTAAAGCCGCCCCTGACGTAGATTCCTACTCACATTATTTAAGCTTTTCTCGCTTTTAAACTCTAATGCCCACGTCATGTTCATCTATTCTATATTTTTCTTCAATAAATTGTCAGTCAAGAACATCGGATAGGCTTTTTCTTTGCAAGTTTTTGGCACGCTTAATAGTTGTTTGAAACTATGGTTTTTGAATGGATATTCTGATTTGCACCTTAGTTTCTATTCCTATCCGTTAATTTCCTAATAATTTTCACTCTTGATGAACTGAAGAGACCTGCCAGCAGACAGAATAATGTAAGGTTTGTTCGCATTGACCAATTTACCGGTAAGAAACTGTTCGCATCTGCGTTTGCAGTGACTTCTGATCAAGCTAGCGATCCACAACTTTGTTCAAAATGGTATGAAAGACACAGCGAACAGACCAGTGTGGATACTATAAACAGTCAGAAATGTTCTGACCGTTCATAGTATCCATGGTGGTAAGTTTGCTGTGTCTTTCATACTGGTTTGAACATAGTTGTGGATCACTAGTTTGGTCAGAAGAATTTTCGCTTGCAGCTCCTGGCGTTTTTTGATAACGTGTTGGTCGTGTATGCGCACTTTACTAGATTTCATTCAGGTTGTAAACCTTTTCCAACCACTTGTAAATAACACTGCGAACAAACCTTCGAATCTTAAGTACATATTCCGTACAAGTATCCACATTTTAAAGCAGTTGTTACAAGCCCAGGTGTCCACAAAATAGCTACTTACTCATTTGGGGGGTCTGTAAGCTGAAGCTAGTTTTTTTAGCTGGATTATATTTATATAACCTCAGCCCTTGTTGAACGCCGGCATTTTCTCCGTGCGAGGTGTTCTGTAAAATAACAACCTCGACACAGTCGTCAAACTTGTGAACACCTTGGGAGAAATATGTCTAGATGAGGTTAGGTGACCAATAATTTAAGGGCCGTATTTATAGACGGTTCTCGAGTTTCGCGGAGACCTTGAGATGGTTTTCGAGGATTCTTTCAGCCAAATCCGTATTCAAAAGTTCGACCATCTCAAGGTCTCCTTGAAACTCGAGAACCGTTTAAAATCTCGCCCTTAGTGTTTGTATTGAGTTATTACTGGGATAACAACTTGCAGTAAATTGAAGTAATTTGAACTATAAATTATCGTGTTTTCGTTTTTTCTCCTTGCCAATCTTAATTGATACAGAGTCCCGAGGGCGGGAGAGCTGTCTCTCGGTAGTGCTTTGAAGTCAAAATGGCAGAACGACTGTTGTAACAAGAGTTGTGAGAAATTATCGAGTTGGTACTCGATGAATAGATTGTTATTGTCAATGAGATAGGAAGGAAACAAGGGGCGCTTAAGCGTCCCTCCGAGTCTTCACACCGAGTAAGAGGCCACTGAAGCGCCCGTCTCTCTCCCCACACCTGTCCCTGAGGAAGGAGTCGAAGTTCCCCACCCGATCGCTTGGAAGCCCCCTTTGTCTTTTCAATCTATTCAGTACGACCCTGGCTGTCACCCAGTTTATCCACCATTATTCGCCAAAAAAATGTTCAGGGTGGTAGGGTTGACAAAATTTCGGCTCCCGCACTGAAAGTGTTAAAAGTTACCACAACTTGATGTATCCCGCTAATAACTCAATACAAACTCTCAAATTATCTCTAGTGAATGATAATAATCCAAGATAACTTGATTTAGTCACCTAACCTCATCTCGATAAATCTTCTCATCACCTCCCGAGGTGGTCACAAGCTTGTCCACAGTGGACAGCTTTTGGTCGATGTTGCTTCCTTACAGAACATGGCGGCGTTCATCACCAAGTTACGAGCTCAACTGTTGTTAACAACAGTTGTTTCGCTTACTGAACACCCCCCCCTTTCAAGTATAGAACTGGACAATGTTTCTGTACTTCCAATATACCAATCCAACGATCAAAAAGACTATAAAATTGGCCATGATGTACACCAACAAAAATTGTACTCTACCTCAGCTGTCCTCAAACTCCTGCTGCTTCTTCTTCATTACCAACTCAGTTTCATCGGGCTACATCTTCATGGAACTCAACCCGTAGATTTCTTATGTTTCTTAGAACGGTGCTTTATTCCCCACAATTATCTCTTACTTTCATTATTCATGTGTTTAGAAGTGTGCATGCGCTCGGACAGCTGGCCATGTGTAAGTAAAATCTCACTAATAATTTTCAATAGTTTTGCATGTTGCATGTATTTTTCTCTTTTGTGAGTGTCGAGTGTTTTGTGGTGGTCTTTCACCAGCTTTCGCATACACGCTTTTTTTTGGTTTCCTCGGGCTTTTGGGTACCCCCTTTTTAACCGCTTATCCCTCGTTATTTCTCATTTTAGCTGGTTACATGTACATTACACGGTCCGTTCCAAAATTGTTCGACGATCTTAGTCATCCAGTAGTGTGTTACTTGTTAGACTTGTAAAACCCCTAAATCTTCCAGTTGTGTCTCTAAGAACGTTTTGAAACGGATTGATCGAGTAGTCGACTAGTTTTGTACATATTGTGCTTCACTTGCGCCCTTCAGGGTCACCGAAAGAGCGAGCTTGCTGAAAGGTGTGAAAAGCGTCTTCAACCTCCGTTCCACCTCACAGCAGCACCGGCCACCTGTGGAGGTCGAACTCTCCCGTGAGTACTATCTCTTAATTATAATTTCATATTTTTTCTCATCCTAAATAATACAACGGAAATGATAATTAATATGAGGTTTGTTTCAAGCACTGGTGGCTCGTATGGATGTACATTTTATCTGCGCACACCCATAGTCACAAAAAATCAACATCCGCCTGTTCCAAGTGTTTTGAGATCAAGTTCACTTTACTGGCATGAACTGGAATACAAGGTCCGGTGTTCATAAATTGTCTCAACCCTGCCGAGTAGGCAGTTTATTTGGATACAGTTCAAGCCAAAAAAGGTTGGCGCAAGGTCAAGTTGAAAGTCAACAAACGCTGACCTCGAGACAATTTGTTTACCTAGGGAACCCATTTTGCTTGGAACAAACCTATTATTACCATCAAACTAATTCTACTATTTCAAATAAGAATGATTTATTTGACAAATCCAATCTTTTTTTGTGGCGTTATTAATTTTTAGGTTCCTTCGTAATGAGAGTGTCCCGTAAGTTCAGATCTGCTTCTAACAATTTGTGAAAGATGCGTTGTAGCTTATTTGAATGGACTTTGAGAGGGATGTTAATGGTTTATCTGCTTGTGCCTCCGTATGTACTGATTTCAGTTCAATTTTCAGTACCTCCTCTCCGCCAGAATGCTTACCTACTACGTTCTACATTAAAGAAATGTAACGCTAGAACGATTTAGGGAAACATTATGTGAAGAGAAAGGTTTCTTATCACTTGTTTCATAACTGATAAAATTTTAGTCTCCAAAACCACGATAGAATTTCTATATTGTAAAAGAAAGAGAAAATCATGTGCAAGAGTTCCTCCACTAAGTTCGCCCCTTTTACCCTCAGGTAGCCAGTGTTACCACAGCCTAGGGTATATTTCGCATCTTTTGGGGGATATTACTCTGTTACGTCCTCTCACAAGTTGAGGGAGGGAGTTCATGGCGAAGGGTTGTACTGATAGGGGCAGGTGAGTGAAGTCCTGTTAGGTTGGCACTAGGGATGAGAAAATCATTTCAAAGAATCGATTTTTGAGTAGGTAGATTCAGAATCGGATCCAAAAGATTGATTTTCAACAAAAAAACTGTTTAAAAAAATTGGAAAATACATCAGGATCCCGTAGTACATTCGGGATAGTATTATTATTACATTATTATTATTACATTACATTACATTATTATTACATTATTATTATTATTATTACATTGTAGTAGTACCTACTATTCGTTTTTAAGGGAATAGAGAGAGGTATATCATACATATCTATCAATTTATTGTCATTTTTAAAATATGCTGTCAGTTCGAAATAACAACAACAACAATCGGGACAAGGATGACTCAAAACTCAAATAAGTAGGAAACATTAAATTTTATTGCGTGATAAAAATTAATTTTCCTAGCATTGATGACTTTTAATGTAAATCAAATAAAAAACACACTTGTAAATCAAACAAGGAGGAAGGAGTACAAAAACCTTCTTCTTCTTCCTTTTCTTCTTCTTCTACTTCCCGGTTGTGAGAAAAAACTTGAAGAAAGCGAAAAAAGTGTGGTGTTGTTGTGATCTCATTTCGTAGTCCTCTCTACTTCTTCTTGTTAGATTTGTTTTCATTCACTGTTTATTTCCTGAATCGAAAGTTGGAAATCGAATCACAATTTTTTTCATAAATCGGATGTTGAAAGTTGATTCAGACTACAAATCGGATTTTAAAACGCTGCAAATTATTACACAACGGTTTATTATTTTCTGCATAGAAAAGCCCATCTACAAACATCCTATTGACATAAAATACCCATCAACCGCGAGGTTCACACTCATCTCTTGGCGACAATGAGTAGGT
>JAEMON010000012.1:5148795-5160509 GCA_030264115.1 Lygus lineolaris
CAGCCATAACTCCGGAACTACTCGACCAATTCTATTGAAATTCTCAGAAATTGTACGGGGTAGCCCCTACCCAGTTCCCTATCAACACATGCAAACGTAAATTTCCTGAAACTACGATTTCTCAGTTCCTTATGAACGGGTTTTGCTCAATTTTGGAGGGTAGTTGAGGGCTGACTCCAACACAATTACCTACCTATGAATTTCGCCACAATTTGATAAGTGATGGCTAGTGCGCATGCGCAAACTTGAAATTTATTTTCATAGGGTGCTCCTAACTCTGAAACTATCCTACCGATTTCGTTGAAATGTTCACTAACTGATTCTATACGTCCATGTTAAAAAAGTGAGGAAGCTATACTGCCCATCCAACTTGGCAGACGTTTTTTCTATCGGAAGGGCTAGCCACCTGGCTACAAACAGCCAATAGCGAACTGAGGCTCATTACATAACCGCCAGAACACAAATTATAATTATTATTATATTATGAGAATCGGAATCTTGTATCGTGTATTGGTGACTTCAGTATTTAGACATTTTGTTGTTTGACTCAATTTCTGTTGCTTTACCCCTGACTGCCATTTACAGACGGGTTCGCCTTTTCGCAAGAAGAAGGAGGTGCTGTGGCTCAGTCTGACGTCATCAGAGCTTACAACACCAACATCCCCAAACCAGGGGGCATGTAAGCTGGCCGAGACCAGAGCTTCGTGGGAACAACCCCCACTCACCTACTTCGTGGGGTCGGCCAAAGAACGTCTCACCGTATTGGTGTCCGCTATTTTGAAAATCCTGCTTCAAAGAGCTAATACGGCCTGTCAAATGAACTAACCTAACTCTGGCTTTAAGAGGGACACTCATCAGGCAAGTCTCATCAATCAAATACCTACTCGTATTACGTTGTTGTTTCTTCGGATCTTGTTAGCCAGTTTGTACTTCGTGGCATTTATCAGGGAATGTATCTCGGTGCTAATGAGACTTGAATTAAGTAATCTAATTCTAATGACTTTACGAAGTGCTTATCGAAAGGTCTGAAATGGCTTCCGTCGCTGTCCTCATTAACAAAATGAGGACAAGGAACAATCATTGTGAAATCGATGAACCTGAACATGTTTCCTCCAGGCAGGTAGTAAATGTCTACCTGTAAATTAACCCTTCAAAGAGGTTAGAAGGGAATAGAGAAGGATGGTTGTGAACTCCCAGAGCTAGTTAGAACCCATGTTGAGAAATAACGGCCATTCTTTATTTTGCTGAGGAGGTCAGTGTTAACGCCAATCGGAAATGATAAGCTTTGTTGCTATTTTCTCGAAATTAATGTTACATTTTTCGTTATTTAAGGACAAATAACAGGTAGTTTCTGTTCTCTTTTCGGAATTATTTATTATTTTTATTTGTATACGAACAGTGTGGTTTTCCGCTATTTCATTTCTCTTTACCCGACATTTTTGTCCCTTTTTGCCGTTAAAATTTTTATTTTGACAAATGCTAATATTTTGAAAAATGCTTTGAATTACTAAATGGATGTCTACGTTAATTTTAAAACTTAATAGGTATTTAGAAGACGGAAAATAAGTAGCTTAATAGAAAAATGCAGGTAGCTATTTTTCAAGTTTCTACGGTAAGGAAAGTAGTGGGAAACCTCACAACAGCCTAACCACAAACAACGAGTTATCAAATAACCTGCTATTAGTGACAGCTCTGCCATCTTTTGGCCCACGTCTGCCCCAATGCCGTCCGATAATGCCTAATACGGACTTGCTTGGCAATAAAAATTGAGTATCCATCCATCTATTGCCTGGTGGCTTCCCTATACCCTTCCGACCTCTTTCGGCTTCGATTCAGTGTCCCACCATTTTTTTAATTAAAATCTAGAGGATGTGAGGTCGATTCTCTCGTTTACACATGCGAGCCCTCAAATATATTATTATTTGAAATTGTAAAGAAATGGGCCTAAGCTAGTACCTATCCAATTTCTCAATGAGGGGTTATCAGTTTTTTATAATTTTTTTTTTTTTTTTTTAAATTTATTTTATTTTTTCATTATTTTTTTAAATTTATTATTTTTGTATTTTATTTTTTATTTTAATAATCATCAATTTTTTTTCTAATGGATTAAAAGAAACTATTGAATTCGTAGGGCAAAAAAACTGTATCTGCAATTTTAGAAATTTTTTTGAAATTTTCATTATTAGTCCTTTGGCTGGAAAGTGACGTTGTAAAGGGCGTGTTTTCTTTGTATTAACAGCGTTATTTTATTCCAAATAACAATACAGAAGCAGAAAAATTTTGATTTTCTCATAGGCGATAATTCCTCATTTTCTTGTCCTATCAGTATTCCTGTAGGTACCTAATATTAGTTAGTACCGGCACACTCAAAACCCTGCATTGGGATGGGGAACTTGCATGGTTATTTTCTATTTCGTAATTTGAAAGGTCTTAACGAGGGCTTTCCAAAAAGGGGCTATATGAGGGATATCCGATGATTAAAAGTGACCGAAAATGGGTCTTGTAATTTGAACCTAACTGACGTCACCGACATCCCGCCCGCCTGGGGGCCTCCCTTTTGCGGAACCTAAATGACGTCACGCGCTCTATTTTAACCCGTTTTCTGGGCAAACCATCCGTAATGTCGAGCCAAAAATTGGCACCAGGGGGGTTTTGAAGGGCGCTGAATCAGATTTTGAGGGTTTAAATGCAAAATTCCTACCCTTGCAAGTTCACCATTATGGATATAGACAACAAAAAATTATTCTGAATCAGTCATTGTCATCGAGTAATGTTTGTTATGTTTCAAGCCATTTCTACTATACTTGTAAAATTGATGCTGATTTACATGGCTCATTTGAGATTTGTAGAAGTAGATTTGGTAATGATATTTCGAAAAATGTTGACCATGCAGCTTCTACGAGTAGTTTTAACCCTTAGAACCAAAGATCGACTCAATTACAATTTTCTTTTACCTACCTCTATTACGGATTATGACAAAGTCCCGTGCTATTCTGATTGAATTGATTGTATTTTGATTTACTTGCGTAGGTAATTTCGCCTCTGTCAAATTGGCATTTCCAATGAAGTTTTGTAACTTAGGAGAGGCAAAAATCGACAAACTCTCGATAAGCGATGTTGTTAGGTCTGTCCAACTAGCGGGCGTGCAGTTTCAACTCAATATTTTAGCTGCAGAACGTTCTGTGCACAGTTTTATAGAAAAATTGTCGTGTTGTGTGCGCAGAAGGTCCTGCTGAAATATGCGAGTTGAACGTGCATCGTCGCCAATTGGAAAGACCTGTTCATTCGCGTTTTTTTGGACGTTTCAAGGCTACCAACTGAAAAAATATGGTAACCAATCGAATCTTTGGGAAATTTTACATTTGATATAACTTCATTTTGCCCCAAATAACTTCATTGGATGCGTTGTTTTGACAGAGGCGAATTTCACATTGATCATTCTAGTAGTGGCTTATTCTGGGTACCTTCCTGCTATCAGACGTTTCGGTGTTGGGCTAGAGGCATAAAGCCGCTTAAAATGCATTGTTGCTTGAACCAATAAGCCGTTCCTGTTCCACTTCTTGTGGTGCCTTCTCTGAAGTCTCTATCTGTCGTCATACAACCGTTGTTCTACTTTTGTGACAACACCTGTTTCGTTATTTCCTTCACAATTGTTGTCATACGTTATTGTTCCTACCACTAATATGCGTTGTTGTCATGCATGTTATGTTAGGTATTCTGTAAGATTTGTTTAATTATAATCAATCGCCAGGGTACTAGCTTATAAGCTAGCTGTTATAATTATGTTATCGATTAATATCTATGTACACGGTGTAAATTGTAATTTTTTTAAATCCATTCCACAATCTGTGAGCATTATAGCCGTACCTCAATGATTTCTCTCAATTATTACTACGCTACGCTTGTTTATTTAGCCTCTCGTTCCCGCTAGATTATTACAGGAGTGGCTGGAGATCGACCTGCCGCCACAATGTGCTAAGTAATGATGATGATCGATACATCGATGTTTCAATATTTTTTTCCTATCAGAGATCCAGTGGTTGGTCCCTACTATTGCTGTAAGTGTCCATAATACGGGGAGGGACGGAGTCGTGACTTTATTGTGGGCAGAAGAGACTCCACACTGCTATAGATCAGCAACTGAAGTAATGAGCTCTGACAGCGCATTCTTCTGGCGAAGGCCGAGTTACCTACTTGAAATGTAGGTAGTATTTTCCCCTCTTCCGAACTGGCATCCTGTGTAAAAAGATTCCCACTTCAACTCGAGTTAACACTTTCAGCGCGGACGTTGCCGTAAGGCAACGCGCTCAGCTCTTGCCTCTGACGAACGTATCCATATGGCAACACGATGAAAGGAAACTCCCAAAAATTCTTTTCGACCGTGGTGGGTTCGGGTAGCCTTCAAAGGGTCCCGTTAGGGTTTAATGGCTTCAGAATGAGCTCATCGACCAAAGTGAGCAAGCCGTTTTCGGATAATGCGTTTTATAATTTATTGATAAAACAATACATAAAACAGCGTTACGAAGAAAATTTTGCACCTTCGAGTGTTGGGGAAACATCAAATTTTGATGTTAACATGAAATGTTCGTTGTTACGCTTCGGAGTTAAATGGCTTAAAATTAATCATTATTAAATGATCTGCATGTAGAACTGTAGGTCTACTTTTTTAAATCTCTAATTTCGAGTCATTAAAAATCCCGTCAGAGGCGTTATTCTATGAATATGCTGCCACCCTGAGAGTTGGGATGAAGATTGAAATGAAAAGAATCGATGTATCAAAAGTTTTGAATTGAAAAGATCGATAAATCAGCTCAAAAGAATCGATATTTGTGAATCGATCTTCCGTTTCTCCTATTTTGCTCAAGCTTTCAAATGACTGATGTAAACTCTCCTCTCTTCACTAATTTATTGTGGTCAAGAATGTGGTTGGATGAGTGTTTTTCTTAGTAATAAATAACAAACAAATATTTGTTAACAAATTGGAAGTAGGGTTGGGTTTTTGGTGGTCCATTAAAATGGAATTTGTTCACGCTCGCAATATTTCTACACAAATTGTTAAAGTTACAAAGCTGCAGACACAAATATAGATGGTAGTGGTCTGTGACGCCAGATATTTCTTCCTCCCGTGTATCGCCACATACTCAATAACTATGCGAATATGGTGTCCCAAAAATTAAAATATAAGGCAAGCAATGAATCGAATCGGAAATCGTCCATAAAAAGATCGATACGCGCGATGCTCTGGCTAGTTGGGATTGATATAAAAAAAATCGATTAATTGGACCGAAACGATCGATCCGCTTGAAAATTCGATTCAATCTTCCTTCCCTAGCTGAGAGTGTTAAAATAAAAGAAAGTGTTAAGAAAACTGTTGGAAATAAGACAAAACGAGATGGTCAAAAGGAAAAAGCAGCAGTATGGCAAAAATACGAATGAGCAGTACTGCCAACTTACAACAAATGAGCAGTACTGCCAACTTACAACAAATGAGCAGTACTGCCAACTTACAACAAATGAGCAGTACTGCTAACTAACAACGAACGGCCGGGATTGATAAGGTAGCTTGTTCATTTTTTGCTGGTAAGGCGCACTGTCGGAGCTCATCACTTATGTAGCAGATCCATAAAATTTGTTACCTTGTCCATCCATCTTCATAGTCGTTTCAAACTGTTTCACATGGATCAGTCGTCTGGTCGATCTCCAGTTTCCTTACGCTTTGCCCAGTGTTTGTCGGCTATGTACTTATCCCAAAGAAAATAATATATAACAACTTGTCAATGAGTGCATTTCATCCTAAAAGCATTCAATTATCATTCGTAATTAACAAAGCAACATTTATGACATGATTAGACACTGTAAATACTCATTAAAAATCCTTTACATGCCAATTGTGGATTGTTGGTGAATATTAGGTTTTGATAATTTTATATTCAACGTGAGAACATCTACTCTTAGTTGAAATTTTCAATCAAAACACAAGTGACCATCACAGAGAAATCTGAATCTGGTGGTAGGTAATCCTCATCAAATGAATAATAAGGATGTTTGTATATTAAAGAAGAGTTATAATTTAGTTGGGCCTCTTAAGAGAGATAAGTTGAAATAATTTCAACCGAAAATGTCAGTTTTTAGTTGGCTGTGTTAGGTATTTATTTATTATATTATGTTTCGCTTCAATTACCAAATTGATGTAGTGGGCCAATCATCACAGAGGATGTGTATTTTTATTCTATCTTTGTGATAAAAATGGTTTAGAGATTATTACGTTTTGATAAATGTAAAACGTGAGTAAGAAATAGGGAACGTGTCTCAAATTTAAGTTATCTCGAAGGAAGCATCTCCAAAATATCTACTGCCGCCATTGGCCTTAAATTGGCTGAGCTTCGCTGGTTGGACACTTTGAGCGCTAGTGTCGCCTTTAGGTCAGGGTTATTCGTTGATTCAGAATATACCCCTTGTCTCTACACCTAACACTGGTCGTTGAGCCTCAAACTATTGAAAAAAACATTGGGAATTCATTCAGTTTTCCCCGTATTTTCTGTGTAATGCATTGAAGATTGGGGACATCAAACCATGGAAGAACGGAGGACCTTTTTCAATGGTTTTATCTTTAGGTTTGTTCCAAGAGAGATGAGTTTCTTGGTGTGCAAGAAACTTGGGTTCAGGTTCAATTGAGTTCAAGAAGGGTAGGGGTAGGGGAAGTGCAGGATAGCTCCGAGTTCATGGATGGAGTTCACTTGGAACGCAAAACATTGCCAGAAAGCTCCGCTGTCGTAACCCAGACTTTACCTACTACATTCCACTGATCTTGCCCGTAGTCTAGTATAAGTGTACGTACTAATTCGAATGTTGTATATCTACTGTTTAAATAAAGCAATTTTTCCATTTCAATTTCAAAACAACCTACCAAGTACCAAACGGTCCGTGGCTGTGATAGAACGAGCTTCTTTTTCGAGTCCATTTCACTGCTCAGCAACTTTCCTGCTTACGAAGAAGTACACCATGCATTAATTTATTTCCAATATTATACGTGTTAATCGTGGCCAAATAATTTTAATTTTTGGATACTTCCGGTTCTTCAGTCAAAACTTCATCATTGTCAGAGATACGGACGACTAACTACCACTGATAGCTAGATGTTAGTCAACTTTAACACGCCTTCCACATCCTCCCTATCACTCCACTAGTCCCTCAGCAAATTACCCATTTTTAAAAGTACCTAAATCAAACAGGTACGGAAATCAAACAACAATCTGGACAACAAACAAGTCGGATCAAAAACGTGAAAGGCGAAGGTTTCAAACTGGTTTCATACTGAACTCGCACTCAAAAGGAAAAAAAAAAACCACTACTCAGTTTGTACAGGAAGTTCAAGTGCAGCACCTTGATGAACCCAACGTTCTTGGAACACGGTTCAGTGTTCAGTCTGGGTAGAAAGTAAAATTTGGGTTCATGAACTCAACCAGTTGGTACCAGTTTGGTTGGACTGGCGCAGAACTGGTTCATGAACTCGGACGTGTTCATCTCCCTCGGAACAAACCTTTTCTAATCCCTGAAGCATTATCGATCCTTAGCCATCCTGTTCCATTTAAACTGCCACCGGGGAGTTGGGTGCACGCAGAGTAGGGCGTTAATGGATTAAAATGGACTAATCGATTACTTCCATGATTACATAAGTATTAATAATAATAATGACAATGTTTATTTAGTGCATAGGACAAGTTCCTCCCCAGTATTTGTGAAAGCAACAATTACTTTTGCAGTTGATTATAAAAGTAATCGATTACTACATTTCAATCAATTAACGCCCTACTCTGTGTGGAAAACCCCCTTGGTTCGGTGAATGGAACAGGATCAGTAATTTTGAACTGTTCCAAACCTGGAGCTGTTTGGAACAGTTCCAACAAAGATCAGCCACACCTCTGTTATCAGTAGTGTTCTGCGGTCCCAAATGTTGGCTACCCTGGAGGACACATCCCCCAAACATCATCTCCTGCCCTAATGAATAAGTCACTATTATCTACTCCATTTTTATCGTAACCAGCCGTAGGTACTTGATTTCTATAGATGCCAAATTTCTTATATCTTAATAAACATTTATAAATTATTTATAACTTCCTGTATTATTTATTGTTTGAAGATTCCAAAAATGACTTTTTGTTTGTACTTAGAGAGCTTTTGTAATTAGTGTCACCACCTTTGTGGAGTCTATATCAACAGCTGTGTTGCAAAAACCTGTAAGTTCTGAACCTGAAAGTTTCCAGAAGACAAAAAAGGCGGAGGCAAAATCCTGTAAGTAATGATAACGCCACGTGGGTGTAAAATCCTGTATGTTATCAACCGTTTTATTGCCCTTCTCATTAATGTAGCAGCAACTTTCAGGGTTTTGCCCTGTGATGGAGAGGTTTCTAACTTACAGGTTATACCAAACTGGCATAGAGAAGAAATGGCGTTAGTTTGGTTCTGTTCTTACTAGCGTGTGTGCAAGGCCCTCGTCAACCAATAAAGCTCAAAACCGTATTTTTGGGAAAAATATTGTTCTTACAGGCTTTTGCAGCGTGGCTGTCGATATTTTCATTTCTTTAGATACTTACTGCACTTTCAGTTTTATCCAAATGATGTATTCTCTACAAAGATCTCAGTAAAAAAAAATGAAGATTATATTTTTTCAGCGTTCACAGGTAGCTTCTAAGCATTTTTCAAAGGTATACTATGCCAAGTGAAACTCAAGTTCCAAAGTTTTACTGTTTCTCGACTGAGAAATCCAATTTAATCATTAGACCCATAGTTGACTAGTCATTTGATACAGCTATGATACGAATCACCTTATTTTTAAACGTTCCAACTTGATCTTGGCGCACTTAGCTAATCGTGCAGTTGTACGTGATGACGAAGGTGATGTTATTTTATTTTTAAATTCTTGGGGAAATAAAGTTATTCTGTAAGAAATAAAGGATGTTGAAAAGTTATTTCCCTCGTGTTCTTACCTACCACGGTTGCAGTAGTAGAAGAAAGGTTCACTCGATGTAAAATGGCGTGCTGGAAATCTGACTTTTACCGTAACTCCATCTAGCGTAATGTTTAGGAACTAAAACTAAATGGTCCATGAAAAAAATGATTAAAAAAAATTTTCTTGCGTTAGCTGGGTTTGAACTTAAATCCTCATCTTGCTAGCTGGTTATCAGTGCTATATGTCCTCTACCTGTCTGATTACCTCCATTTGGAAGAAGGGGTCTCGACTTGCTTGCTGACGATTCCTTTTGGAATCTTGGTTATTCAGGGTCTCAGCTGTTTCTTTTGAACTAAACCAATCTTTTGGATAATCAATGATGGTGAACTAACCAATGATCAATAAAAAAAAAACCAATGATGATGAAATATCCGAGGAAAAATAATATAAATTATCCATTATTAGTGAACTTTTAGCCAGTGGTGATGCTATCGCCTGTATTTTTTTTGAGTCCCGGTTAAATACCTACTCACAAGAACGTAAATAATATCCATTATTTTTCTAGTGTTTTTTCTTCTTCGCCAATTTTGTTTTTATTTGTTATGATTTTATCTGGTTGTAGGTACCTAGGTCTAAGTACATGTTTTCTCATGCAATAGGTATTGATGAGTACATACTAGAATACCTACCTATTGATTTATCCACTTACCTAATTCTTTTTTAAAATTTCAATAAATAGGATTCATTTTGTTGGGAACTGCTTGAAAAATCCAAAAACAAGATGAGTAATAGGTATCCCCTAATAAGTTTGAAAGAAGAAAATAATAGGTAATTAATTTTATTGTCAATTTATTGTACCATTTCAGTATAATAATATGATAATAATAAATCAGGGCAGACGGATAATAATAATCCAGAATTGTGAATTTGAGAAGCAACTGGTAGCAAGAGTGGTAGATTGACGGAGCACTCTAGCGATTGCCGGTGGAACTACTTACATGTCTGGTTCTAAAACATTACGCCAGATGGAGTTACAGCAGAGGCAGATTTCCATGACTGTCAGGTCACCCTATCAGTGTTGCCAACTCTACAGATTTATCCGTAGATCTGCAGATTTTCAGACCCATCTCCGATTTTGGGTGAAAATCTCCGGATATTTGTGGAATAATTAAAAGAAAGTTCCAGTTATGCAGCATGAGTTGAGCGAAGTTTGAAAGAATCATTGTTGCCAATTTTTAGCGATTGTTTACCAACAAATTTTTGTTTAAATTTGGTGGTTGGTTTTGAAGAATATTTTCGCTGATGCTGATCCTGTTCAAATATTTAGGATCGTAATTTACACCAAAAACCTCGATTTTTGACTCTTAATTTACCCGTACAGTAGGTAATCATTCTTTTGTTTTTATATTGACATGTTGAATTTTTTTTGGATTTTTTTTGAAGAGCAAGTCCGGAGTGCAGCAAGTCTGCGATAGCTTAATTTTCTGTACAAATCGCTAAAATTGTCAACTGATAGAATATCGACGAGAGCAACAAGATCAACAAGAGCAACAAGATTTTGTTCTGAAGATTGGGTTTCTTTCAACTTTACAGAATTCTTGGAATAAGGTAGCTCATGTTCCTATCTCACTACTTTTCGAGGAACTAAACAATGAAAACTAAACATTATAAGGGAAAGCAGGGGTTGAATGAACAAACCACACATGGAAAATTGTTTCTTTATTAATAAATTTGGGATCCAAAAGTAGAACTTTTATCACATGGGCACTTCACTTTCATAACCATTCAAAAATGAAATAGAGACCAATACAAAATAACATGAATAAATTAACTAGACTTGCAAATACTAAGTAAGTATCACAAACTGCAACTACGAGTTTTCATAAATTAAATCATTTTCCTAGCAGGGTGTTGTAATATTGTAACAACAGAGGATATTTTGAGCTATTAGTGACAGGAATGTCGAAAAACAAAGGTTACAAAAATATGAACCGCACAATTCGTTTTTTGAGTATAATACAAGTATCACAAAGTATTGTATCAGTCATGTTTTTGACCAGAAAATTAAAGACTGTAGATTTTTCGAAACTTGAAAAAACTTGGAACGTTTCAAAGAAAATCTAACCTTCTAAGAAAATACGTTTTGTCCTTATTACCACTCTAGTCTTTTTACTACATTCAATTACAAAGGGCCATCATGTCACACGAGGCTATTTTTCAGTTTTTTTCTCCGCATTTTCAGGCTCAAAGCGAGCAACTGAAGAAGAATAAGAACGTGAAGTTGAAGAGGAATAAAAGCTGGCATGTTCGGAACTCTACTGAATTTGCTAGTAAAATTTCTATGGGATGGGAAGAACCACAGTGGAAAGGAAATGGAACGAGTTCATAAAGTGTTCAGGCAAAGAACGTCAACCATGGTTTCTAGTAGAATATCCATGGGAAGAACGAGTATGGAGCTGTTCACACCATGGAAGTAGGAAGAGTTGCTGGCTCTCTTAAGGCGGGTTTACACGCTTCAATAAAATTGTAGAAATTTATCGTAACAATTGAACAGTTACAATTTCTCGAAGCGTGTAAACAGGACATCGTAGTGATGTATTGGGGTTGGATGGTTGGGCCGGCAGGCATCAATTTCTGCGAATAGTAACGATATGTTTGGACTTGTAAACAGTGACAGGCATTTCTCCCTACAATTTCACTCAGTTTGCGATTGCATCTCGTTGTATCTTTTTGACATTTTCATGTCTTTGCTGTGGCACACAAC
>JAEMON010000012.1:5168060-5191270 GCA_030264115.1 Lygus lineolaris
ACCCAGACTCTCCTGTTAAATGGTAGGTACTCCCCATAATTTTTAGAGTAGAAGTCACATAACTTTGGCGCGAATTATCCTGATTTTTTTCAAATGAGACCGTTTTAACCCAATTTTTATTGCAGATTCGGGTTCTATGTGAAATTTCATGGAAAAACGACCCGTCAACCGAATTTTCGAGTGCGCAAAAACGTGGAATGCTCAAAATGTGGGAAACCCCATTTTTGCAAGGCATTCAATGACCACATGTGGTATATGAATAACGGGGGAATTTTTACGCTGAATTATGTGGTAATGTCCACTTTTCGATCTGTGCAATAAGGAATGATCGTGTATGAGAAAATCAAATTTTTTCTGCTCTTCTTTTGTTATTTGGAATAAAATAACACTGTTAATTTAAAGAAAAAATAGTTTATCGTTCTGGTGTGGAGAAAATTCTGAATAAAATCTCAGCTGTTGGAAAAACAGGCGGCATTCCGAGGGCCTTTGGAGACACATTACAGGTTACACGTCACACTAAAAGAACAACTGAAAGAGAATGTGCTGAGACCACACAGGGAGCAGTAAAAAAAATAATTTATTTAACTAGGTAATTGAGTATTATTGATTAATAATAAATGAACTCAATCAATTATCTAATTAAGTTAATTACATTCTCACGAATCTGAAGCTGAGACAGTGTTGTTTTTGGAGATTTTCCATTTTCAGTTTTGTTTGGTTGACAGGCATGGACGGGTTTGGCCAATGACAGACGACACCCATTTCAACGTAACTTTCCCGCCATATTACAATAATGAAAAGTATATCTAATAAATTTTATAAAATTACAGATACATTATTTTTGCTCTACGACTTCAATATTGTTTCTTTTAAGCCATTGCCTTTCAGAAAATAAATAAATAAAAAATTGATGATAATTCCCCATTGTATCTTGAAAACCCGCTCAACAAAGCGAAATTTCCTATATTCGTCCGGAAGACCACTATTTTGAGCCACTGTGGTTGCGGCAGACGGCTGGCTACTTCGGCTCAGTCTATTGAAGGGGCTTTTGCCTGTACTGGGGAGGGTCTAGGCCTAGCAGCCGGGCTTCTGCCGCACAGTGCTGCTGCCTATTGGCAAAAGTCCAAAACACAACTGTTTTTCCCGCTCTGTTTGGAACACCTTCAGAAACGCCTGTCGTATACGGAACAAGTGCTGGAATGTGTATCTCGTCATAACAAAAGGCAGCAGTCATACAGCAGTGACATACACCTCGTCGGAGATCGCGCTCAAAAACAAGCCAGATCATTTACCGACTGCATTCCTTCAGAGTGAGTTCGTCCCGGAGTTTATCTGAATTTTTCCATCATCGAAGGGATAGATGAAGGTAAGGAATATTTATTATTCCAATTTCCTTGACTATTGAATTAATCCTAGAGAAATGAAGAAACACGCCGTTACACGTTTTATAAGCGTTAACGAACTTGAAATAAGCTTTTCTCGATTTCTTCGCAAAACATCCTGAGGTTTTGATAGATTTTGATTCCCCAGCTTGTCTATTTCACAAATATCTAAGAATTTCCCGCAGCATTCTGCTTTGCACATTTTTCTGATTTTTCCTGTCTAGAAAGTCACAGAAACCGCCATCATCTGATTACAATTACGGTACGTCCGATGATAGCGATCGATGATTTTCATACAATTTATTGATTCATTGCCAATGCGTGATAAACCATTATTATTCAAACTTTATTTTGAATTTAAAAGCTTAAACTTACTTGTGACTACGATGTTTTTGTGATATTTGTTCCTATAATTTGTATAAATGATTATTCTTAATAAACGATTTTTCTTAATGAAGTCTTGAACTACTTATCTGATGCTATTCTCCCTCGTCTTCGTAAATTATGCATTCAAGAGCTATTTTTGAAAAAAAAAAAAAAAAAAAAATAGGTACGTATAGTCTAAATGACATCATTTTCAGAAAGTCATTCTTGTCCTAATTTAACGACCCATAATGGGGTATATTAGTAATTACCAATTAATTTTCTAATTTTTCTGTCAATATTTATAACCAAGAGACTTTTGGGCACATGATCTATATGGCTGCCGCACTGTGCCATCATCTGGACATGACTTACCAACTTCTTCATCTGGTCTTCAATTGTTATCTGTCGCATGTTCATCCTATCTGGCGAAAAAAAGTAGGAAAAAAACCTGAAAACTGAAATCCTACATATGAATCGATGTTATGGCTCCACATGGGCGGATTCAGGAACGAAGCACACCTGGCAGCCAAGGTCATACTGAATTGAAATACGAAATACCAACATGGAGGACTGATACGGAAAGGCGGCGAACAAATCGGGCCAATCAGAAGAGGGGGAAGGGTGACGCATACGCGTTGAACGTGTTAAAGGAATGAACACACACCATCACCCACAGCATAATCAATAATTGCAATGATATAATTTCTTTAATGAATGATCTAACAGATTGATGGTATACATAATGGCAGTGAAATAACAATCATCACCAAAACGCCATCGTGTCGCTGATTTTCAAGGTAGTTTTCAGTTTTAATTAAATGTTACAAGCGAAAAATAATTATTATAATGATAATAATTTATTTCACGTCAAACAAAATTTCACAACTGGCCACCAATTATGGTTCGGGATGCCTGACATAAAAGCATAAATTCACATTAAATACAAAAACTACGCAGGAAAACAGAATTTGTAACATGATTAAGATTTGAAAAAAAAAATGTTCCCATTATCACAATTTTGTTTGGTTTGAAGGAAACCTAAACACTAAAAGGAAACTATATGTAACAACTGCCTTAAGAAAAATTTGTGTAGAATGAACTGTAAACGAATCTATTCTGTTTTTAAAAGTAAATGAAGAAGATACATTTTAATGGAGGCCAAGTTGCCACCGTTTTACAAAAAATAGGAAGATACAAAAGATTGTGACATTTCAAGTTAATGCTAGATCTGAAATCGTCTATTATATTCCATCCGTATGGTGGGTAAAGCTAACAATCATAATTCTACACGGGTGAAGTACTGACGAGAGAGAAACATTTTCATATGCGGATTTTCGAACATTTTACGCACAGTACTCCGTCTTGAAGCATTCTGAACTAAGCTTCGGGAGAAGTTTAACCCTTTGAGTACTCCTGACGAAATATTCGTCCAAAGCAAAACCATCCCCAGGGACTCCTGACGACTATTTCGTTCAGCTCTTTTTTCTCATAGTTTTGAGATGCAGAGAACTCTGTTGTGCCTTACATGTACTTCTAGTAGGGATGGGAAATCGGTAAAAAGTATCGATTTTTTAAATCGATTCAGAATTGGATTCAAAAGATCGATTTTCTTATAAAATCGTCTGAAAAGTATTGATTTTTTCAAAAATCAATTTTAAAAATTGGTTTCCAAGCATTACATATTAAATATTTTTAATTTTTTGAATTAATGAGTAATCCTTGAGTTTACAGTTTCATTTCATTGTCCAGCAGACAAGACATGACAGGCGCCAATGGTAAATCATTTTTATTATTGAATTACTATATTATTCATGCATTCGTCCTGAAATACTTTGTTTTCCCTCCACGTGCGACAATTCCCCCAAAATGAGCGCATAATCGCTGTGATTAAATTACAAAAGTAAAATTTTTTTAACTCGAAAAATCGATTTAAGTTTCTATGAAAATTGGTATTAAAAACTCGATTCGCGTCTAAAATCAGAACCTGAAAAACAATTTTAAAAAAATCGAAAAATAGGATTGAAAAATCGATTTTTTGAAAATATCGGAGATCGATTCCCATCCCTAACTTCTAGACGTAGCAGAGCTCCTTTGGGTTATGAATAACATCAACAGGTTGTGTTATGGTTATCAGTCCTCCGTTTTATCATTTGTTCATCGTCCAAATTCGTATTTTTTCATCAGTTTTGTCCCGGTCAAGTTTACCTACTGTGTTGATTTTGTCGAATAGAAAAGTGTTTACTGAAAATATCGATGGAGATGATAGCAAAAATGCGAATGAAAGTGAATATTCCCCTTCATTGGAAGACGACAATGAATCAACCACACCCGGCTGTAGTGGTTTCACTGTACGTTCCGGTACGTTTAGTTTTTGCATTCCTCCCAATCAATATGTTTTTATTTTTCAATCCCCGACAAATTTATCATTTCAAATTATACGTAGGAGTAATAAGGAACACAGATTGTGTAATCGTGAATGTTCTTTTCAAATGCAACGTCTATTTAAACGGGGAAATGAAATAAAAGGAGGCAGGAGTTGGAGAGTGAGAGTTATGGGAAGTCCTGGGAGGTAGTTTGCATTCACTTGAGCCGCACTAAAAGGGTTAACATTCTTCAAAAATACAATACCTACGTAGATTTAAAAAAAATTAGCAAAATGGTTTCACTCCAAACGATTCTGATCGTAGAAAAGGAATTCAAAGAAATCTCTACTTGCGTCTTTTCAAACTAGGTATTACATTATCGTAAACTTGAATAGAGATGATAGTTGAAGAGAGCTTTCAGAAAAGAATCACAACGCGGGCAGTTGAACGGTCACTCCACCAGACTAAGAAGTTACTCAAAACTGATAATATTTTAAAACTGAACTGTAAACATTACGGGAGTATTTTGAACAGCCGTATTTGGTAGGCATCTTAGGGCACATCAAGGAGGTTTAGGAATGAGCACCTTTGGGTAAAGGCGGGTTTGTGCCCAAGATAGCTAGTTGTACCTGATGGTAAGAATCGAATGGGTTTGAAGAGAGCCTGGTTACTTGGGTGCGGAAATTACCTACTGGTAAGAAAATGACAACCCCAGACTGGTCACAATTTTGTGTTAAAGTTGCTTTGGTTCTTGCAACCCAGAATCAAATGCTCGTTGCCAATGAATTGCTAGTCTCATTAGACAGTTCTTGCAGGTAAACGAGAAGCGAGTAGGGATTCCGACTAGGATGTTACTTGGGAGAGCACGAGCGGATGCTAACCCTTGAGTCGTATTGTACGAATGGCTGAGTCAGAACACGAGTCGACCAACAACTCCTACGATGCATTAAATAACGTTAACATGCGAACTGGATGGAATTCGTAGATTTCAAGTGGTGATTTTGAAGTTCTTGTAGTTTAGACTTTTCTCTTATGGGTTTCTCTCGATACTCGAAAATGAATACAGGAACTGTACGAGGCCCGTTTGGTGAATGGTAGGGAAACCAACCTGATTATTGAAGGCTAACCTACCTCCAGCTCTGGAGAATCGGCGCGACCACGGCTGGCTTGGAATACCCGATGTGTGAGCATTCTTGAGGGCTGTCATAAATTACCAGGTGTCACAGCTTTGTTGCCTAACCCTAATAGACTGTCATGTTTGAAACCAATTTTTTACGATTCAGGAGCAACACTATTGGGTTGGGTTGTTGAGCAAACGGGTAGGAGTACGTAGCCTAGTCTTGGAAGATCCTTTTTCCTTTCCTATACCTACTACGTGTACCTACTAATTCTTATATTGTATAATGTTGTAGTATACCTACCTTCTATCATAAGTAAAGCAATTTTTCAATTCAATTCAATCCATGGTGTCAGTATGGTTACCTTCAAAGAAGGTTACCTTCGTTTCCGGTATTACATTCGGAGCCCCATTCGTTGACGAATAGGCCAGTTCTATTCGTGCCACGAGATAACTCTACTAGTAGCAAAATACAAGCGCATGCGCACTAATTGATTTCTATTTGTTGAGCTCCCTACTCGTAACCCAACTCCCTTCTCGTTTACCTGCAAGAACTGTCTACTACGGTGTCACTATTTACAATTAATGGTGAAATCATGCTGAGCAGCTCCTCATACGTCGCCTCGTCAATTCTTAAATAGTTCCGAAAATTGGTTCCCCTCTCAATTCCATGATTAAATTGGTATGGGGAAGGCTGTCCGTCTTGAGCAACGAATCCTTGCTCTATTTTCGACCTTCAGAACCTTTTGACGCCAATTTTTTCCAGATTAAACAAACCGCCATCGCACATCATAGCATGAGCTACTCCTCATCCATCTCAAAAATTATTTGAAAAAATAGTGATTTTGATTTAAAAAAAAAAAAAATTAAGAACGAAACGACCAAGCCCACTGAACGACCCACACATTTGCACAAGTACAACTGAACGTGTGAAAGACCAAGTTGTTCATTGCAGTTGTTACTGGCTTGTACTAGCCGGTTTGGGCTAATGGCATGAGCTTGTGAACCCACCTTTAGATGTGTACCGATCCATGTACTGGCGACTAATAACTCGTCCGAACCCAGGCCACCGAAACCAGGAAAAAGCAAAATGTGAGTAACTACTCCTCATTCTATAAAGAGCGACAATAAAACACTATGAACAGAATCGAATTGCGAAAAATAAAATATAGGTTAGTTAAGACAAGTGACCTTTCGACTGAAAATAAAATTTGGTATACCAACATAATATTATTATTATATATTAAAAATCGTTGACTTAAACAAAAACCTCATTCCAGAAATGAGTACACAATTTATTGCTAAGAGTGATCACATCACTCTGGTATTCGTATAAAACGGAATATAATAAATTATCATAGAAAGAATAAACTATGAACCTGGTTTATACGCAAAAAGCGGGATATATTTCATGGTTAGGAACCTGAACGAAACAATGCGAAATAAATAAAGATAGGTAGCAGATAAAACCGAGGTCGACCCCGTCCAAGTAGTTCATAATTGTTGAAATTTTCAACATCGAATAAATAAATACATAATTGTGATATAGAGATACGATCATTTATTCATTATTTTACTTCACTCAGTTGCACACCAGAACATGAAATAATTTATATTCGCTGGATCGTAATTAGGTAGGTACATAATGATTATCTTCTCAGCAAGAATAGAGTGAGTTCTAGCTTGAAATTCAATCGGGTAGTTCACTGATAGCCAAACAGTATAAAAGCCCTTCAAAATCCCTCTAAGCCTCATGTGGGAGACGAAAATACAAACCAATGTATTTCTTGGAAATAACAAAATTGCCTTAAAATGGACACCCGGTCATTCAAACCACGATGGCATTGAAAATTCCGATATTATGGCTTAACCCTAATCAACCCAAAGTGTATTTGAACACACCTTGTCTTTAACGATTTATAAAAAGCAGCGGGAACTGTTTTTTACTACTCCAATGGTGCCAATCGACTCGTTAGGATCCCCTGCATAGGTTGGCAACATTGATCACTTGTTGGCTAGTGATTTCTCGCGTGTTTTGCCATTTCTCATTGGTCTCATTCTAGACCCACAAGGAGTCCAACCATGGCGTACCACAGCTCAATAATAAGTTTGATTCAATTGCATGCTATGATAACATGACAATTGTGTGCTATTTCTATCATAAATTTTTTTATCATTTTTTTCTAGGCTATCGTTATAAAAATATGTGCGGTTATGATCAGTTATCACGCTGATATCTCGATTTTAGTGGAGGTGTACTGAGATACACCTTGGGCTCTTATGGTAATGTGTGTACATCTCGAGTGCCTCGTTCTCCAAGACATTTATTATGATTTATTACTTTTTTTGAGCCATTCCAAACAAGTAATAAATTCCATGTTTTTGGTGTTACAGAACAATTTCAAGAGCGAAGGGCCTACATTTTATCTGTAGTCTCAAGACGCAATATGCCATCGGATGAGGAAGAAAGTGAGGAAGATGTGAATGATATCAAATTGGAGCGAAGAATCAACGAACTACGAACTGAGTAAAATAAGATATTATATTGCGACTGTGTTTCCTAGTCAATTTGTGACTAATTACATTTCAAACAAAAGTAGAATGAGTATCCTGTAAAGACGATTTTTCCAAGTCAATGTAACTTTTGTGCCTTAAAAACTTGGATTTATTATTAACCAAGACCTGCCTAAAGTTGAAATGTGATAAAATATGATAGATCTCATGATTTATACCTCACTTTGTGATAATTATGATGTTTTAATAAAAAGTTTGTAACCTTAGTCGTGTATCTTCCATTACCATAAGAGCCCAAAGTGTATTCAAATACACTATTTACAAATTTGCACTTTTTGAACTTTACATTTTTTAAAAATCTTTCGTTGTCATTTTCTTTCATTTCAAAGCATTTTGAGCTAAAATAGATGAAAAATGTATAATTTTGGCAAAAATTCGGACCCTTGGGTTCATTGGGGTTAAGAGGGTGCTAAGATTTCTATTAGGCCCTCCTCAGCAATACGCGTTTCGAAAAACGCCAGCAAAGAAAAAAGTCAAGAAATGGGAAATCCAAGACCTCAACATACTCTGGTCCAAAGAAACCGATAGATACAGACAAACGAGAATGCTCTTAACATCTTTTGATCCGAAACATACTTCTTGGTTGACATCCAGAAGCTGGACCATAATAAGAGTTATGACTGGAAAACTGACCAGGGATTATCATTTCTGAAGAATGATAAACATGACGGTATCGGTGCTGGAGAAAACAGAAAAAGCCAAGAGAGATAATGATTTTCTGAAGGCAGATACGAAGGCTCAGAGCCTGCACGTTCAATGGCTAGCGGACAACCTTCTCTCACATGTCCAATGTCCACGGTCAAGAGACGTTCTACGATGCAATGAAAACCCTGAGGAAAATGTACAAGGAGCAAGGACTTTCCATGATGGTTGAGTTGAAAAGAAAACTCAGTAATGTGAGAGACCATGGCGGATCGCTTTCTGATTTCTTGGAGGAATTCGATCAAATAGTGAATGATCCACGATCAAATGATTGCAACATGGCGACCAATGAGCTAATTCCGCAGTCTGCGATGCCAGACTCATATAGGTCTGTGACGTCAGCTATTGACATCATTTTCACGGGATGAGAGAGTGTCACCTATGTGTCCTTGGGAACAGGAGGAGGACACTGCTGAGCGCCTCCTATGTAGATGCGACGTTTCTGGAGATCCATAATGGAAGCTTTTGGCGCTTCAATACGTGGAATTCGCTGATCTCAGCAAAAGATTTACCGACTCCGATTTGGGTTAGCCGACAGAATCCTCTTTAATAAAGAGGCCTCAACAAAGGGAGAGTGTAAGCCACTCGAGCCTGAATTTCTTTTCCAATTGCAACCTCAAGCAGTGAATGAGTCATGCTTCTTGTGATCGATCACATATTGGAGGAGAAAAATTATTAGTCTTTCTTCAACTTCACTTGTAGCAGTTCTAAGGGCAAATATGAACTCCTAGGAGAACTGTTCACACATAATCTAACGTCTGATTTGAAGATCAGCAACTAAAGTAATGAAGTAATGAGCTCTGACAGCGCATTCTTCAGGCGAAAGCCGAACTACTTTTCAACTGAGGGAGAGTATAAGCTATTACCTAGTGCCTGGAACTCTTTTCCAATGGCAACCCTAGGCAGTGAGTGAGTGAGTGAGCCGGTAGGGCGCACTATCGGAGCTCATTACTTTTGTTGCAGACCAATAGCTCATATTTGGAGGGCAGTAGGGGACTGAATCCATCGTCCTTATTTGCTCCTATTGGGGACTGCACTACAGATGAGCCCAGATTTTTTTTATATTGCCTACCTACTCATTCATGTCATATAGGGTCCTGCAAGTGGTTGCCAAAACACATATTACCTACCTCTTTTTACTGCATAGCAGGCAGTAATATTGCCCAACCGAGCTGGTTCGCCTCCCAGTGACTCCGCTTAGGTCTGGAAACTCTTGTGCCCATGAATCCAACCCTGAATTAACTTAACTGTGATGGCAACAGTTCTGAGTTTGAGTCCAACACTTCAAAGAAATTGTTAACCTCGTTTTTTCGCTCCGCATTTGAATAACCAGTTATTAGACAAGAAAAAGAAAACGCAGTTAATAAAATGAGATTCCACAATTTCATTGAGCGAGTGATTTAGTTCGTAAAGTTATTACAGGTACTTTATACTGGGCTGTCTAGCGAAGATTTGGTTATCTGAAACCTCTGATCTTAACTCTACATGATTATGTAGAATTACGCAAAACGCAATTACGTCCAAAACTTGAAGATTATACAAGATGAACAGGTCCATGACCTTCTCTAGCACAGTTCATCATGTTCTGGTGAGCACGTCATTCATGTCACGAGGTTGTCATTCGTTGGCTCCTCGAAAAAAAAGTAATTCCTAACGTGGATGAAAAAAAGTAGGAAACATTTTTAGGTTCTAAATAAAGAGTGAACGTCATTACAGGCTAAGTTAACTTCAACGTGCTTGTTCTCACTAGCTCGAAGTTGGAATCATTATTGTACAATTTCCCGACACCAGATGATGCCACTCAATGTCTGCTAAACCGACAACAGTAATATCTTCTTGGTTGCGATGGTTACAAAATATCACCTCACGACACCTACGATACCCTTTTTCTACAGTTAGCGAGAATTCTAACAAGACAAGGCAAAATCTGAAATCCCACGTTAAGGCTAATCTCTGATCCAATTTGACTAACATTAAATAAATTGAGAACAAACACATGCTAGCAGTAAGGACATTCGAAGCTAGACATTGCACATAACGACTACGATATTATTATTGTTTTGAAAATACAAAGATTCAACGACAAAACAACAGTACCTAGTTGAACTTCGGGGAAAATACTATTTTTGTTTCTAAACTTAATTTGAGCAGACACGTTCGACTCGACATCATTTTTTTTTTTTTTTTTAAATGGTGTGTTTAAAAGTTCACCTTCTATACGATAAAGCATACAATTTCATATACCTAATAAAATGACGATGAATGTACAAATTGAATATATACACATACAATTACCACGAGGAATAAATTGATCCCCAAACCCCCCACACTTATACACACATAGCACAAGAAGAAATATGACAGTTTGATGCCTAAAGAAATTTTGAACCGCACTCCTGACAATAGGGATGGGATATCGATGTTATCAAAATATCGATATTTGTCTTTCGATATTCGATATTTTAGCATGGGTGCAACACATGCGATATTATCGATGATCCGGACCGATAATATCGGATTGAAAAACAAACACAAAAATAAGCAAAAATGCAAAAAATTGCTCTATTAAAAATTGAAAAAGGTCACGTACCTACTTATATGGTGAAAATAGTTCAAAAACTCATAATATTAGGTGAGTAAATAGCATTTTCTTCTAAGATAAATAGAGAGTTCCTAAGAACGCTTTTGAGATACGAAGTTTCGCAACGTGGACTATCGTATCGTATCGGAGCAGCATTTGCGCATGCGCAACCAGTTACGAAATTTCGTATCGAGATACAACGTCCTATCTCTTGTGAAAAGTTCGTAAAGACACGACGTTTCAGACACTACGGAAAGTTCGTATCAGTGGCGTCGCATCGCAGGATAACCTTCCTCAGCGGTAACAGTGTAGCAGACTTTCCATGATCCTACTCGCGCGCGGGTGTGTTGTTTTTACCTTTTCAAGTTCTCACGGCTGTGTTTTCACCTTGGTTTAAGTTCACCAAGTGTTTCATTCAACAAGGCCGATTTGCTCATATTAAACAAATTTTCCAAATCCACAAGGGGATTAGGATATGAAAGCCTTTTGAGGGCTAGCATACCGGAAACGTTGTACCCCCAGTGTTAACTACCTGCGGAATTTCGAGGCTATCTAGCAACACAACCAGATCCCTGATCCCTGTGATCTTTTTCTAATCTAAAATCGTCCCTTACATCCTTGTTTGAAAATTCTGCAAGCAAAACCGGCCAGGGACACCTAGCACATGAGGCACATTTCTGAAATGCTGCTGGTGATCAGTATTCACTTGAAAAATAATACTGAGGCCTTCAGCAGACATTAAACTGAAATTGAATAAATTCAAATATTGGTCCGTTGCACCCAAAACAACAAAAAACAACTGCAGATACTTGAAAAACTGGAAAATTCACAAATCACAAAAGTGCTACTGCAGTAAAAGGAGTTTCGAGTTTGCTCTGTGAATTCAGAATTGACTTTGGAGTCACTTTAGGATGCGACACAAAATTTGAGATACAGAAAAATGTTGGGATACGAAATCTGAAAAGGTTAGCTTCCACTTTGCTCGCCTGAGCCGATACGATACGACGGTCCACTATGCGAAACTTCGTATCTCAAAAGCGTTTTTAGGAACTCCCTAATGACTTATCGTCTATCGAATGAAAAACACAATTCCTTCAAAATGCATCTCTTGAGTCTATTCCTTACTATGAAGATAGGAGATAGTAATATCGATATCGAATATCGATAATATCGATGTTTTGGTACGATATTATATCGGTATCGATGTCACTCAGAAATATCGAAATCAATATCGCTATTTTTCTTTCGATATCCCATCCCTACCAGACAAAAAAGGAATCATGACTACCCCATGAAGTAGAAATGCGTGCATCTGTACCTATTACTACACAATGTCATGAAATGTGCAGGTTTACCTAATTTACGACCATGGCAAAACTATCACCAGTGACGATTTAAATACAGTCAACGATTAAGTATGGTTAAACAACAATAATAATGATTTTTGTTTTTATTGCTATCAGTAACATACAAACTTACAATGATATATATGAGATAACGCAAAACCCACTTTCCAATAATGCAAACACCGAGCTATCAACACCGAGATTATGGATTCATCTCCTATCCTAAATTAATTAGTAGGTAGGTATAAATATTTGTAGAGAAATTAGTATAATTTCTGCTTCACCACGCACTGAGATCCATTTATGATATTTTTCGTACAGGAGTGTGGTTCAAATGAATATTATTTTACAAGGGCCCCACAACAACCATAAACCCTTTAAAACCCCTAAGACACTAAAGTTAAAAACCTCTAGCGTTAGCGTACATTAAATACCTACCTATAATCTACAAAGCTAAACAATTTCTTACCACACAATTTTTTTGCAATTTTTTTCTAAAATTTTACGTATTTTTATGTACAATTTTTGTATTTCAGTCAATTTGTCTAACACAATAATGAATCGGTAAAAGGCTAACATTAAATGATTGGCCGAATCGAGTGGTCGTTTTTTTTTTTTTTTTGTATGTTCATTTCATCATCCGACTATTGCAGTTAGTGAACAACATGTGCTATGATCCCAGCAATTATAGTTTCCACGTAATACATGTAACATCATCTCCGTTTCTTCTTTTGCTTCCGGACTTTTTTAGAGCTGGCCTGAGCCACGGCCGCGTCTTTTTCACCCGAATCCGTCTTCTCTTCGGCATTGCTAGAGCTGGACTCCAGTTTTACCGGTTCGATCTTGGGCTCCTCGAAATCCTCTTTGCTAGACTCGAAGGTAACAGAATCAGCTTCAGCCACTTCGTCGTTGCACGATTCGTAGACGGAATCCCGATCTTCAGCACTGTTGGTGGGTTTCAAAGGTTCTTTTTCACTTTTCACAATGCTACTCCAAGTTTTAACTTCCTGGAAGTTTCCATTCGGATCGCTTAGTTTCTTCTTCGTTTCTGGAAACGATTCTATAGAACTATCCGATTTCTTTTCCGAACAAGTTTCGTAGTCGGATTTCTCGGCGTCGAGTGTCCCTTCTGATTTGCTTTTAGTCTTCAGCTTGACTTGGTCAGATGAAGTAGGCGTTTCAGTTTCTTCGGATTTCTTGCCTTTTTTTCGTTTGATTTGTTTGCTATTGGAAGGAGTCTTGTCGACGTTCTTATCAACAGCCTCGTCACTCGAGTCCGTGTCCAGTTTGACTTCAGCTTTGGACGGCGAGGGAGATTTCTTCTTCACTTCTTCCAGAGATTCTGCTGACTTCAGCTTCTTAGCCCTTTCCCTTCTGCTTCGTTTCAGCTCTATGAGGTCCGCATCGCTTTGGGAAGACGTCTCGTGATTGGACGTGTTAGAGGTCGATGGTTCATCCCTAACACTTCCGTGACTCTCGCCAGTGTCAACAGTTTCAGATGAAGAATCAACATCAGCAGTTTGGTCCCCAAAGTCCTGGATGGAAGCTCGATCGAGACTGCTGGATTTTTTCCTCAATCGACTTTGTTTTCTCCTTTCGAGCAATTGCATGAAATCCTGAGTTTCTGGGTTATCATCCAGAAGAACCTGTGGCTCAGGTGGCTGAGCGAAGGGAGCATCAAGTGGATCTGGGAGATCCATTTCTAAATCAGGCATAGGCTCATCCAGCAACGGAACTGTTTCAACTACTGGAAGATCGTCGACCACAGTCATTTCTAACTTTCCACTTTCAGAAGAAGTCGTGGTAACCTCTTCCATGGGCTCTGCAACTTCAACTTCGACTCTGGTTTCTTTCCTCTTCGATTTACCTTTACCACTCCTCAACTTTTTAGCTGGCTCTCTCGTCTTCTTACCAGAGACGATCTCGGAAGATGTTTCTACTTTAGTTGCCTTCATAGGTTCCAAAGATTCAATAACGGGAGGCGGACTGATTCGGCCCCAACCACGTTTCACTTCCGTTCTGACAACATCACTGCTTTCCACAACTTCTTCAACTTGCTTGTCAATTTCATTCTCTTCGCAGACTTTCATGTCCGAGATACTATCATCTCGAGAGATATTGACAGCAGTGATAGGTTCACTGTTTGATTCAGAATCACCTCCAAGAACCTCATCTGGATATTGTTCTTCATTAGGGAAATATACCAGGTTCGATTGGTCAATGTTTTCAGTAGAAAGATTAATCGTAGATTCGTCGTCCATCGTCAATCTTGAACCATCATAAGTGGTTGAAGAAACTGAAAATACTCTTTCTTCAATATCTTCAAGCAAGGGCATTTCGGTGAGATGAGTTTCACTAACATCCAGAGTGGTCTGCTCAGAAGTTGCCACATCAGGCAAGGAAGTTAAATGCGAAGGTAATACAGGTGGTTCAGCTTCAACTTCCATTTCAAGTTCACCCGATGCGTTTCTAACAGGGTCGGGGAAATCTGATTGACCCCAACCAGCAGGGTCATCAGCACTGAAAGTTTCTTGCTCAAGAGCAATAGTGGGGTCGATGTCCAAAACAGTATCTTCGACTGGCTTATTACTGTCACATGTACTGGAAACCGTTGGAGATTGCACAACTTCTTCATAATTAGGTTTGAATTTCCGAGACCTGGGTTTAGGTTTCTCTGGAATGACAGGAGGCTCCAGTTGAGGTATTTCTGGCACCACGGCGACGCTAGATTCAGGTCCAGAATCACTCTCTTTTTCAGAGGTAGTAGTTTGAATAGGTGGAGGTTTGATCTCCTTTGGTTTGTCTCCCACCGAATTCTTTTTCTTCTTACTTTTTCCTTTAGGTTTAGTGTCGTTTGTAACTTTTGACGACGTCTGGGAGGTCTGAGGAACCCCAGCGTCCCTCATAACCTCTAAAAAAGGATCCGGTAGTTCTGGTTCTCTGAGAGGTGCGGGAACGTACGGAGGGCTGCCGGATTCCGTCGGAGGGTTAACAACACACGTCACACAAGGTAAAGCTAGATTTAAATAGTCGATTGGGGGTACCTGCTGGAAAGTGGAGGGGGAAGGTTGAACTTGCCGAGACGTCGATGGTCGATCAAGCGAAGGATGGAGCACCTGAGCGGGCAAGATGAACTGGAGAGGAGGAGGAGTGCTGCCGTCCACCGGGAGAGTTATAACAGTCCCGAGAGGGTTCACTTGGCGTTCCAGGAGCGCTGCCCGCATCTTACCACCCCCCATGACACCTACTCAGAAGAAAACACAGAGTCACAAACCAGCCATTTCCTGGCCCAAAGCAGGACCAGTAGTACATCAATATCAAAGTTATTGGTGAATAGCCATCAAAGAAAGGAAAATGCGACACACACCTATTGCTTCAAGAGGCATCCATCTAAGAGAAAGCCATGCAGTGCGGAAACCAGCAAGTCAACAAATCTCTACTGAACAATGAGTTGAGTTTCTAATAAGCTTGGATTCGGTCAAATACTTTACTTTTAGGGGTATGAAAATGTACAATGAAGAGCCGGGAGGAAAACTGGCTGAAACAATGTTAGCTCAAAGTTAGTGATTGAGATCCAAACCATCGACCTTACCTGGACGATCATTGATTAAGCAAAAAGAAGAAAAGCATGCTCAACATGAATTGAAGGAGAACCAACAAAGCATGAGGGAGAGATAACCACAACGAAGGAAAAAAATTTGAGGGATGGACCCAACTAAACAAGTGCAGAGTGGACAAAGGAATAGTTGAATGGGATTAAAGAAGCCATCACCTGGGTATTACAAGATTAAGAATTTCAATGTTCAAAACTACATCAATTTTCGAAAATGACAGTTGTAACGAATTAATAAACCAACAAGCTGAAGGAAGAAAAAGGGGGAACACTAATTTGAAGAAAAAGATGTGTGCCGCTATAGAAAGAAGAAAAATAACTTTTTTCCGAGTGCTGGCAAATAAATAAATGTGACTCTATATTTTCTTAGTTTGTACCTTAACACAAGAACAAACTAGTACAATTGATTTTAAACAAAATATGACAACGAAAGGCAGTCTGAAATAATAAACTTAAACGAACTGGAAGAAAATTGATGATCGATCAAGAGAAGGAGTGGATTAAACTAGAGTTAGGAAACTATATAAATTACTGTGGGCATGAGACGTCATATTACGTGAGTGAAGAGTATGATACATGCTTTCAGCGTAGCAGCCAACACCGACAGATTTGGTTAAGAGTTCAAATCTAAGTTCACAGATGGAGACATGGAATAAGTAGGATGATGGACTTCATAAGCAAACGAGTGCTGATTTCAAACGGGGGAGAATGGGAGATGTTTATTTCTCAAGGCCACCTGATAAACAAAGAAGGTTCCTGAAAGGTAACTCTAGGGTAGTCTGTAGATCCATCCCCCGTCGGAACTTCGTGTATAATAGAGATGGGCGATACTGTGAATTTTCAGTAACAGTGATGCTGCTAGTGAGGAAACGATTTATGTAGGAAGGTGATTGGCAAGGATGTAAATCCTACTTCCATGGTAATCGTCCACTTTAAGCTATTGGATATTATTATACTCAAAGCCTTCAAAACGGATACTTAATACCTCCCAAAGGTGAGTGATTCCATTCACTCTGATTTCTAAACACCTCCCGTCCAGTAATCCCATTCACTTCACAGTTTGGGGGAAAAAGCATAGAAGTAGGAAGTAGATAGTTCTCTTCCTACTTCCATGGGAAGAAGTGATTGGGGAGGTCCGAAAACAATGATCACAGTTCTTAGATGCCCAAAAATTAAAAGTAATTAGAAAGATTGATTTGGGATGTTTGTAGCTATTGACCAGGTGGGGAGCTGAGAGCTGCCTTCCTACTTCATTACACAGCCTGCGTCTTCCCTCACGTTAGCGGTAAGCCTAGTATTCACTCGGATTCTTTTGCGTCGGACTCAGAGCATCTCGGCTGAGTCCGGGCTGCCCCGACTCAAAATTCAAGAGTCCGGTGCGTTGCAATATAGTATTTTCTGCGTCTTTCGTGAGTCCTGTGAATCCCATCAGAAATGGAAAACATCGACTCTTTTTGCGATTCACTGTGATTCACATCGTTCGGCGAATGTGAGCGCGTCAGTTCGTTCAGGAATTTTCATAGGTTTTTTTTTTTGTTAGTTTTGTTTGGGACATGAAATCCCGAAGCCAGACATCCTCATGAAATTCTGGAAGCCCATCCCATCTTCTATCCTCAATGCGTCCATTAAATTGTGCCCATGGTTGTTGCCCCCACTAAATAGTTTCCGAACCCACCATTGTTCTTCCTATTTTGCCTATTATTACGAGCATCAACGTCACAGAAAATCGAATAAATGACGACTGGAATGCCAGCGAGCGCGAGTTCCTCCGACATTTTTCTGGCACTTGGATCGAATCGAGACTGGCAGTGAGGACACAACGTTCTGTCACGGACCTGCGTCTGAACAGAGCCGGAACAATGAGTCGGCACAGCGTTCCGAATCATGTTCCAATGTTCCGATTCAAAGAATCCCAGTGAGTACTAGGCTGTACACTGCTACTACTTTTGTTGCAGGGTTTCTCTGGTAGCAGGTGGTAGGGAATACTGCTACTTACTTTCCAGTAATATGTGATTTCATCCTGAAGTGAAATATTCATTTTCATTCATTTGAAGTGAAATCCGCCCCATTTCTAGTGTTCAACATAAATTTATCTAAAAATATAGCGATCAGTTCGTAATTAATTAATCACAACAAGTTATGAGTTAACAAGGTTTTATGTAGGGCACAAGGGACCAAGGGGTGTGGAGGCAACTTAAAATGGATTTTGAGTAGAGAAAGGATGATCGCACAGCCTCAATTTTCCCTACATTTTGCCGTAGCTATATCATCCCGTTGTGTGATTAAAATGAAAAGGGTTACAGCTTCCACCTGAGTGCTACCATAGATCTGTAACTAAAGTGATGAACTCCGACAGTGCGTTCTTCTAACTCCCGGCTGAAATGTTTCCATACTTCCCGTTTTCACGTCTACCGAAATGGCATCCTACTAAAAAAGATTCGCACTTCAACTCAAGTTTAAACAAATAAAAATAAAAGCATTTGTTGAAATTTAAAGACAAAATGAGATGGCCAAAAAGTTACAACAGGATGGCAGTAATGAGAAAATAGTAACAGCAATACTGCCAACTTAAACAAGAAAATCCCTACTTTTTTTGGTTGAAATTGATAAGGTAGCTTGCTAATTTTTCGCTGAAAGGGCCCACTGAAGGGGCTCATTACTTCAGTCGCAGATCTATACAACCAAATACATGAACGGACAGTGGTACCAACCCGCCTAAATGTGACCTTGAGAAATAACGTCGGTGAAATCCCCAATTTTCCTTCAAATAACTACTCAGTAATCAATCACACGGTGGCGCTCGACTGCCAACTTCCGATAACAATACCAGAAGAAAAAATGAGCAAAAGGCACTTCAGAAGAAAGGGGAATTTACTACTAGGGTAATTAATAACCATTTTCTCCATCTGTGCAGTTAATCCCTATGAATTGAGCAATTTTCAAATCAACCATTTCCTGCAACATCATTCTTACGAGAAAAAAATTAATTTGATCGGGTGACCAAATTTTACTAGCCTAAGGAATTCTAAGTTCAATGAAATCGTAACCCATTTAATTTTTGAAAATATATTATGTACCCTAGCTGAATTTGATAAAAGTTCAGTAAATTTCTTGAAAGTTATTGAAATTATGCTATTCTTCGATTGGAAACACTAGGGGTGTTCATGGTCCAGGATATTGACGTCGAATTGTCAAATTGGGACTTTCGAAATGAGCTAATGCGCATGCGCCCTGGCTTTGATTCCATTTATTCACGATGATTTGATTCCATTTATTGATACGATTCGAATTCACCACGGGCTGGAGGCGTCGAAAATCAGATTCGACGTCGAATATCAAAATGCAGCAGCGATCCTAGCGGTAGCTTCGAATCTCGACCATTCGACGGGGGAAAAATGTAGGAGCCTCATGATAATCTCGAGTTTCGAATATCGAATATCAGATTCGATATTCGACAATCGAATCAGACCATGAATACCCCTGTTATCCATTAGCAACCTGACAATATGATGTACAACATCATAGCTTTCTTCTCGCTTTTCTTTTGGGATTTTTTAAAAATTCATCACGATTTGTGAACATTCAGTTTTCATTGATTGGCTAGAAATCGTTCAAGTAATGATTGTTTCATTAATGATCTGAGCTCATAACTTTGATCCACAGCTTCAGTGAGTAAATATGTGATATATGAGGTTTTAGAAATGGCGGATCGTAGCAGTCCGTAGGACAGGGTTGCCAACATCGGAACGGAAAAAATTCCGTTTTTAGACGGAAAATTTCCAGTTTTTACTCTAAACTTTGTTCGTATGTCACGCAGGGCAAGCCTGCTGCACAGTTATTACCAATTCCACACCTTCAGAAATATAATCCAAAATTAAAATATGTTACGTTCAACTTGAAATTACAAATAAAAGATGAATTAAGAAAACAATTTACAAAAAGGCTGATATAAACTAGAACAATAATTATTGTTGTTCATGAAACACAACTAGGTCATACTTAACTTATCAAATTGCTCACAACATGCGGATAACAGCTAAATTTACAGTTGGCACAATAGAGAGGTGCACAATACTTAATACTTGAAATTATCATCTCCTTGTAAATACTTAATACTGATAATTATGAGGTTTAAAATAATAACATAAATCTAATTTCGGAAATATCATGACAAGGTGATCAACAACGACACGATGGCTATTGGTTAACGAGTGTTTGAAAAATTGAATCTTCGTATTATATTAAAATAAATGCATCTTTTTCCAGTCAAAGTTAGAGGAACTTATTGTTGATCGAGTATTGAAGGTTTGTGCGACATCAACATAGCTGAAGAGTATTATACCGGTACCCATCAAGGTCGAGGGTAGTTCGAATTCATTGCAAAATAGGTTCAAAGGCTATTTTGACCGAGATTTCAGAGTAGTTGTAATTAATAGGATTCACGTATTTAGAGGTAGAAGTTATAAGGAAAATTGACTCACCGGGATGGTGTAGAGCTGAAGTCTCAAGCATGGCGTCAGCTAGGTCTTCTCTGAGTCGCGACTCACCGTGAACTATGTCCTCCGTGCTGCTACTATAACCTGTCAAATGGGGAGTGTCTATAGAGCCACCTACAAACAAACCATTACGTTTAGGTCATGAACTCAGCGGGTTCATCATGTAACTAGGGAAACCAACAAAGATGCTAACCAATATATAGACAGCAACGCAGGTGCAGTTAGTCATATTTCAATGAAACCACCTGCACTGCCCAAAAAGCAATAGTTTTAGCGATATCATATACCAACGTAAAAACTTGATCGATAGACTTTTTCTAGCTAACAAGGGTGATGGGTACCAATCTTCATTCAATCCAAGGTGATTTCCTTTTCTTTTCTTTTTTGGTCGCGTAACACATTGCTTTTAAAAGGGAAATACCATCAATTTTTTAAATTTTTTTTCTGAAAGATAATTACTCAAAAGAAACAATAATGACTTCAAGGCAAGAATAGTGTACCTACCTGTAGTTTTAGAAAATTTATTGAAATTATTATTGTAATTTGGCGGGAAAGTTACATTGAAAAGGTGTCGTCTGTCAATGGCCAATTCCGTCCAAGATGCCAACCAAACAAAACGAAACACAATGCTCATCACTGTTAGGGCACCTGATTAGTGAGAATAGAATTTACATAATTAATAAACTGATTGAATCAATTAATTATTCCTATTTTCACTGCTCTCAACGCGATCTCAGTGCAATCTTTTTCGGTTCAGTTCTTTTAGTGTGACGTAGGGAAATGTTTCTCAAGAGCCTTCAAAATTCCGCCAGTTATTCAAACAGCTGAGATTGTATTCCAAGTTTTCATCCCACCCGAACGATTAACTATTTTTTTCTTTGTATTGGCAGTGTTAGTTTATTACAAACAACAATACAAAGGCAGAAAAAAATGTGATTTTCTCATACACGATAATTCCCAATTTTTATATGATCTGATTCTGCAAGAAGCAGCTGCCTCTGCTTCAGTACCCCAACTATACTATGGCTTATCAAAAGTGTACTACCAACCTGATCCGCCTTCTATGAGGAGGTAAGGTCTGTGCCCTGCATGAGGCATGTTCACGGGATTCGATCTGGTCGGATTGGTGCTTCCCAGCTCGATTTCTTCCTCACTTCTGAAATAACAATTGAGAAATTCGTCGAATATTGCAACTGTCCTTAATCAATAATAGTCAATATAATACATCTTTCTGCGAAATGCATAGTATCAGCTACAAAACCGTACCCAGTGGGGAGCGGATCGACAGGTTTGAAGGTGAATTGCGGTCCCATCCATAACCTTCGATGAGGGCCAGTGTGAGTGATAATTTCAACCTGAAGCAGCAAAAAACGTAATAACACATTAATAATACCGCATGATTACGTAGTAGGTACTTCAAATCACAAAAGGTTGTTCGTTTCATCCAATTCAAGTACGAATTTTGTGATTCCAAAGGACTAGTTCCTACAGATCACGATGAAATTTTCTATAGAGGTAAACTGATCCGGAAAAAGTTAACTCCATCCAGACACGAGATAAAATTTGAGCTGATGTCAGAGTAGGTACTGCATGGATGAGTTGCTCAAACATTGTCTTCTAGAAGAAGATCATCAAGTATCTTTTTCTCATGAAGTGGTAAACAACCAATGCTACGACAAAGTTTCACTCAATAAACTTATTTTATTCATAAGTTTTTCCACAAATGGCAACAAAGTATTAGTAGATTATACAGGGTGGTTCAGGACGAAAGCGAAAAAAATTGGGTGAAACTAGACCCAAAATGGGGTAGAATGCCACCAATCGTACCTTTCTATCTCAATCCGTTCCCAAGATATGATTTTTTTAAAAGTTTTTTTCAGAAAACCAGGTTTTTTGCCATAAAAACCCACGTTTCTTCACTTTGAAACAATTTCTTTCCACTTTTGACCACATTTTCGGATTCAGCGGTCAATTTTCTATACATCCAATGCACATTCATAATCAAAAACGAACTCCTAAGGACCGCAATTGCAGTTCAAGCATTGACAATTTAAAAAAAAACGAAGTTTCTGAAAATACTTGTACGTTAACTGCATTTCCAAAACACGTGCTGGAAGCAGTCAAATCTCAGGAAAACTTGCAAATTTAATCAGCTTTCAAATGGAATGGTCAACTTTGCGATTCCTAATCAAATTCATGAAGAAATTCAAGTTTGAATGCGGAAAAACTGTAGGCAAATACAAAAATACGAGTACCTACCAGAAAATTAAAAAACGGATTCTCAATTTTCTTGTGGCCGCCGTTTTAGTGATATGATTCAGATTGATAATTCCAAGGATTTCAGGGCCAAATGAAATCCTCGTTGTACGTCTGAGGTAGTTTTACTGAATTTCACTACAAAAAATGAGGTGGTTAAAATTATGTTTTTCCGCATTCAAACTTGAATTTCACCATGAATTCGATGAGGAATCGCAAAGTTAACCTATTAGAAAGCTGATGAAATTTGCAAGTTTTCCTGAGATTTGACAGCTTCCAGCACGTGTTTCGGAAATGCAGTTAACGTACAAGTATTTTCAGAAACTTAATTTTTTTAAAAATTGCCAATGCTTGAACTGGTCCTAGGGAGTTCGTTTTGGTTTATTATTTTCAATATGAACCTTTGGAATCGAG
>JAEMON010000012.1:5246118-5280285 GCA_030264115.1 Lygus lineolaris
TCTATAATTCCCGACATTTGCGAATTTTCGATGACGGTTCACCCTCTGGCCGGAACACCCTTAACGACTCGACGTACAATCATCAATTTACAAGTAGTGTTAGTTCAAGTCAGTTTATTCGGTTTGCAGTCATAATCTAAGAAACATGAATGAACATTTCAATAATGTTATTAATGTGACAGGTTGGTTTCGAACTAATCCAAATCAGTCCATCCATCCATCAGTTGTCCAAATCTAAACGGTTAGGTCTGCTTCGGCCATTTCACCGAGTTAGGGCAGTCGGTCAGTCTTGAGTTAGTTAATCAAGTTACTCAAATTCAACATTAGTCTGCAGTACCTATCCATCATTTTACTGGTTCAAGTCAATGTTCAGTTTGAAGTGATGTAAAAATGACAGTCAAACTCGTGATAGATTCTTGACAGTCAAATTTGGTTTAAAATCTTTCATTTTACTAATTGTTAGTTCAAATCTGTCCATTCGTTTTGCGGTCTTGCTCAGGTAAACGTAACCCAAGAAAAATTTGTTCAAATTCTATACGATTTGGGCTAACTGATTTCAACATATTATGTTACTTTCCAGGGCTCCTTGGAGTTAATGTAAACTAGAAATTTTTTTCGATCGTTCGAATTTAACAATAATTTTGGTTAGAATCCGTCGTTCTCCAGTTCTAATCGTTTGCGATTCCAAATCACAGCTGGAACAGTCACTTTACTCCGGTAAGTCCGTTCGTTTCATTCAAGTCGGTGTTCCATTTTGATCTTTTGCAACCACTTTAACCAGGTAAGTATTTACTGTTCAAATTTATTTTGTTTGTCAGCATGTAGGTAAGTTTGTTTCCAAATGTTGTGAAAATGACAATATTTGTCATGATTGACGGTTGTTAATTTTGTTTTAAACAATAAATTTGTCGAACATTCTGGGTCAAGTCAGTCTATTTTGTCTGTCAAGTTTCACAGGGTCGTCCATTTTGAGTTGATATGATTGACAAATTTACCAAAAATGCAGGTTGAACGGCGGGATTTATGGACGGACCTCGAGTTTCGAGGAGACCTTGAGATGGTCTCCTCAAAATTTGGAATACGGATTCGGCTTAAAGAATCCTTGAAGACCATCTCAAGGTCTCCTTGAAACGTGAAGACCGTCTATAACCGTCTCGCCCTAAGTCAGTATGTTGGTAAGTTCGTTTCCAAATGTTGTGAAAATGACGATATTTGTCATGATCAACGGTTGTTAATTTTTTTGTAACAATAAATTTGTCGAATATTGTGGGTCAAGTCAGTCTATTTTGTCTGTCAAGTTTCACAGGGTCGTCCATTTTGAGTTGATATGAATGATAAATTTACCGTTTGTTCCAATTCTTGTGTATTGTACTTGTTGGGAATTTTGTCATTTTACTGGTGGGTTGGTGTTTCAAGTTGCAAATAATGCAGAAATGTAAAAGTTGAAATGCGGTTTCAAAACGTACCAGTGAGAATTCTGTCATTTCACGAGGTTTAAGTAAGCATGTCCGTCCGATTTGACCTGATATATCTAAAGTGAAATTTTTAAAGATTGTTCAAGCGATTTGATGTCCGTTCATCTCTTGTGGGTTGATGTTTTGCCGTAGTAGGAAGTATCTGGAGATAAATTGATATAAATACATACCTAGTGATGATTTGCAACTATCTTGCGTAGAATCTAGTTCATATCCGTCCGCGTTAAGCTGTCATTTTCTTATTTTCTCATGATGATCGTTCAAATTTCTAATGATTTGGCGCAGATTCAGTCGTATAACAGGTTCAAGTCAGTCTGTCCACAGTTGTGCGAATGACAAATTTAACGATTGTTCCAATTCACCTAATTGTTGGGAATTCTGTCATTTTTAGATTTGATAAAGAACCTGTCTTTACTGGTTTTTGAAAGTCAGTACATCTATTGTGAGTTTTGCCGTAGCAGTGTTAAGAGTTGTAGTTTTGCAGCTTTTTTGTCAGTCCGTTTTGAGCTGATGTAAATTTTTAATGACGAATCAGTCTAGTTGAAATGTGACGATCCGGCACCCATTCCTCCTGAACCTAATTGGTTATTATTTGAAGGATTAATAGTAAATAATATTATTGATAAAATTATATTTTAAACCCACCGACTCCAATCTATTACTATTATTTGGTTTGGATCTTTAAACTACGTTTAATAATTTTATTTATTAATTTATCGTTTTACCAACCTACTCGTATACATCGTGACAGAACGTCTAGTACCGTTTTACTGATGGATTTTTTTAGATCAGTATACAAAATCCAGGAAATTTCAGGTGACATCAAGGCCAAGTTTGATCAAGTTTTGAAGTTGTATTGAGGATCTTAGAAGTTTAGATATTTAAATAGGTACTACATGGAGTAACTGATTCAACTAGCCCACGAAAATTGAAAAAACATGTACCTAAACTAAATTAAAATCTAATCTTTGGTTGTTTTCCTTAATAACTTAAATAGATACCTAAACAATTACCTTCCTAACATACGTTTTAAAACGACCTATTTGAATTAAGTAGTAAATTTATTTATATGATCGTATTAAATAAAAATAATGTATCTACCACAGGTATATTACCTACTCTTAAGTATAGTTTTAGTAGCTACTACCCTTTCCATGTATTAGTTGACCCATGTAATTTCTATCACCTATTTAATTTAAAAATATACATTATTTATAACATTATTTACATCATTATTTACATTAAACGTTCACACAACGTTTCATTTTCCCTTATTATAACTTACTAAATATCTTAAACATTATGAGTCTAGATCGCACTCGTTGTTAGTACAACTTTGTAATCAATGAATTTATTCATATTCGGTGGGTTTCAATGTTAATTCTAATTTATTATAAGACAGTAAGGCATATTTTACGTATAATTTTATTCTTAACCCAATCTTAATACTATTTATTTGGTTGATAGCTTGTAAAATAAAAATAACGATAAATAATTAAAATTAGTATTGCAAACCAAACATTCAGTTGTTGAATGATTAGGCCCAGCATGGAACAAGTCTCCAAATAAACTGAACTTGAACGATTACCTATTTATATATTATGTAGACAATATAAAAGAGTCAATGGGAAAGTAAATTTATAAAATGTTTTCAAAATTTGGATAGATTGCGTTGAGAACTTAAATTTAACCGGTGGGCAATTTCGTAAATTAGCTTTGTAATCACAGCCTCGTGATATTCCATTATAATTAGAAACTAATTTAAATACGTAAGTTTAAGCAAATATTCACAAAAAACGCACGGTATTTTGGTATAATATCATTTACCAATACCCTTCTTCTCCATTAGGTACCTGACTAAAGAATAAACTTCAAGTTTATACTTAAGTATGATAGACAGCAATATCAAATTGAATGATTGGACGCTGGAGAATGCCTCTTGGAGCTGGACGTTTAGTAAAAGTCTTGTTTCCAAACTTACTGTTGTAAATAGTAATATGATTGTAGTAAGAGTTGAAGAGTTCATTATAAAAACTTTGAAAGCAAAAATGTACGTGTTTCTGAGGACAATCTGGGCAGCTTCTGGTCTTCCCTTAAGACTAAAGGAGAACTCAGTTAAAGGTCGACCATAAACACTTCCCTCCGGTACCCAAGATGTCTAGATCGTCCAGAATCTAGAGTTTTTTGAGTTGGTTGAAGCGACAATCAGAGAGATATCGAAGGATATTACTTCTTGGTCTGTTCCAACTATCGGCGGTGCAGGTTCAACTCGAATATTTTAGCTGCGCAGAACCTCCTGCGTACACTCTTGACGACATTTTTTTGACGATAAGAGGAACCTGCACCGCCGCTAGTTGGAAGGACACAGACCTCTTGACGCTAACATGGAGAAGAGATACAGTTCTACTCGTATAACATGAAAGATAATTGAGGTGAAGCTGTAATACCAAAACACCCAAGAATTATTAGATCGCAAAAAGTTATGGATCACCCGTACAAATACTTGTGTCTTATTCTATTAATATAATAATTAAATACTAGTTATAGTAGTTGGTACCTACGTAGCTTCTATAACAGCTTACAACTATAAGCCGAGTAAAGGTAAGTGGTCTTGTTTCTGCAATAACAATTTATGCAATTAAACATACTACCAGAATTTCATGAATGAAAGTTCAATTTTGGATGATAATTTGGGATGGTACCTCCACTACATGTTAGGTATGTTATAATAGTCAGTAAAGATGTTTGGGAAGGTAAAAGTAAACAAATAAAATAGTTCCGAGCAGTTTTACATCATACGTTATTCAATACCATTGATGTTAACAAGGATTTTTAGTAAGTTACCTGTACCTACCCTAACTTTGTCATAGTTGAGATGGTATGTTACAGTTGTAGTCGTGGTAGGTATGTTACAAATACATCGTGGACGATTAGAAGGATGGCTGAGTCATAGTCGTGACAGGACAGGTTCGATGAAAGGTACAGTTTATGGGATGGTTTGCTAAATTATATACCTATCTAGTACTCGTAGGTACGAAAAGAATGTCAGTTCCTGTGGATGGTAGAAGGTAGCAACTTTGAAAACTAGAATGTTTGTCACAGAAGTAGTAGGTAGTAGTAGTAGCATAATATCTAACATACAATCATGTAAAATGATAGTTCAGTACTCTGGTCATGTGGGGGTCTGTAAGTATGGATTTGTCTTGAATGTAATAAACCGTTCGGATCAGTTTTATAACGTCAGTGTTTACAATATGGCTTGTCCGTGAGTTCTGTACCCACGTCTAGTATGGTATGTTAAGGTATAGTCAGTACCAACTAACTATACGGGGTGATTGTCAGTTCCAGTGGTCAAGTAAATATGCTGCTTAGTAATATATTGTCGTAGATGTATCGTACTAAGAAATTCGTTTGAGTTGAGCACAATTGCACCAGTCATCAAATACATCGTAGATGATTATAAAGATAAAGATGAAGGAGTCAGTTATCCATCTTGTCAATGTAGGTTCGTTATACAGTTTGGGATGGTGAAGTAGATATATCATCGCTAGTGTAATTGTGGTAGTTCATTAAGTTGCTGTATAATAATATCATATCATATATGTAAATTGGTCTATAAGTCAGCTTTTGTCGTTGAAGGTGTAGCTAGCTGTACTTAAATAAATTAAAAAACGTACGGAGCAGTTTAATATAAGTACGGTCGGTGTTCACAATAAGGTTTGTCTCTGAGTTACCTCTAACCTCCCTTTTTGGTAGAGTTAGTGATGGTCTGTTTCAGTAGTCTGCCAATTCCAGTGGTCGAGTAAGTACAAGTTGTATGCTGCTTCGTGAACTAGCATGAGAGTTGTAAAAATGTTTACTAATGAAGTCGATTGGGCAAAGTTATATCAAGCGTCTTATTATAGAGGTACCTACCTACACTGTAGGCAGTCAGAAAAAGATGATGGAGTGAGTAGAAAGTGCTCGTTGGCGAAGTATGCTATGTACCTAGTTGGTAGGTATGGTCTGTTAGTTCCTGTGATAGTATATGCACTAGGAATAGTATAGTATAGTTTGAAAACTAAGTAGTATGATTGTAATAGAAGTTACGTTATGGTAGTATAATCACAAGTAGCAAAATGTGATGGTGGATAGGTAATATTGGTCAGTAAGTATGGGTTTGTTGTTGAGGCTGTAGGTAACATACCTAAATATAAAAAATCGTTCGGAGCAGTTTTATATAAAGTCGGTGTTCGCTATAAGCCTTATCAGTGAGTTTCCTCTAACCTATGTGGTACAAGTTAGTGATGGTATTACAGTAGTCTATCCCAGTTCTAGTGAGTAGGTATAGGAACCTAATGTTTCGTGAACTCACCATTGTTGTAGTAAAGTTGCATCAAGTCAAGTACTTACATCTTAGACGGTCAAAAGATGAAGATTCGGTGTAGGTTCGTTAATACAGTTTGGGATGCTAGGTTCCTAGTTAGTATGGTACCTAAGTATGTGATCTATAGTATAGTGTGGAAACTATAACTAGTATGCTGTAGTTAAGTTCCGTTACGTCAGTATAATCATAAGCAGCAAAATCGTGATGGTCTGGTTGGTAGGTAATGTGTCTGTGGGTAGGTATGGTTTTGTCGTTGTGGCTGTTCGCTGTACCAATTTAAAAATGTAAAAAAATCATTCGGAGCAGCCTGCCTTTGATTTGAGTTTGAGACGGTACGAGTATGTTACCTATATGGTATGATTGGGAGTTGCAGTGGTGAAGTAGATAAGTATACTGCTTCTTGAACTCAGTAGCATGATTGCTGTAAAAGTACGATACCTACAAAGAAAGTCGGTGGGGCACAAGTTACATCGGAGACCATTAGAAAGGTGAAGGAGTCGGCACTGTGCTCGCCAGGGTAGTTTCGTTAACGTTTTGTATGCTGTCAGTTCCTATGGTAGTATGTGAAGATGTGATCCACTTTGAAACTACCTAGTATGATTATTATCACAGAAGTAACTTTATGACTTTGGTAGTTCAGTTGGGGTTGTATGGTAATGCAGATGGTAGTTAAGGTAGTATTCGAAGCTGTTCTCGAATTTAATAAATCGTTAGGAGCAGATTTATTGTGATCATAGCGTTTAAAAAAGGCCTGTCCTTGAATTGCCTAATACCCAACCTTTGTCTTAAATTCAGGAATGGTAGCTATGTTTTATGTTGCACTACCAGTATGGTATGACTGTCAGTTCCAGTGATAAAGTATGATTCCATCAAGTATGTATGTCGGACGTAGGGGTCAGTTGTATGATCGGCGTGTACACATTACCTACTTGTTAGAGTGGCCGTCATATCAACAGTTTGGGATGTTCGGTATGTTACAGTATTTAGTATGGTATGAATGTCAGTTCCAGTAGTGCGTGTAAATTTGAACTAGCATGATTGTCACAGAAGTATACACTAACGTAAGAGGTAGTAGTAGTATAATCATAATATGATTATACACTACATATTATGTACATTTTATACGGTACACATTACATGTACCATTGCTACCTATTTATGATATTTGTGAACTCTGGTCATGTCATGGAATGTTAATGGGTCTGTAAGCATGATTTTTTTTGTCTTTGAGGCTGTACTTGAATGTAATACATCGTACATAAGGCTTGTCCGTGAGTTCCTCTAACCTATATGGACCTATGTGGGCAACCTTTGTCATATACAGTTTGGGATGGGACCTATGTTTTATGTTACACAGGTCCATATACGGTATGAGTATAAGTTCCAATGATAAAATAGATATGTGAACTACCATGATTGTTATTTATGTATCATGTACATCAAATTCGCATCACTTACATCGTAGGCAGTCAGAAAGTCAGTTCCTGTAGCAGTGTAAAATTCACAGGAGTACAAAGGGATGACGAGGTAGTACAATATTATATTGTAATCATAAGTACGTAGCACGCCTAACTTTGACAGTTCAGTAGTCACTCTGGTCATGTATGGAAGTGTTGAGGGGTCCGTAAGTATGATTTCGTCGTTGAGGCTTTACGTAAGGCTGTGCGAATGCAGGACCTAATAAATCGTTAGTAGCAGACTGCTAGCAGTTTTGTATGGTCTGTGTTTGCACTAAGGCCTGTCCGTAAGTACATTTGTGATATAGTTTGGGACGGTGTTACAGTTATAGTTACTTATAGTATGATTGCCAATTCCAGTGGTCAATTAAGTATAGTGTTTCGTCGGCTATATGACAAGTACCTTACATCGCTGACGGTCCAAAAAGATGAAGAAGTCAGTTCAATGTTTGTCAGTGGTACAGATTAATACAGTTCGGGATGGATATGCTAGAGTATGGTATGTTAGTATGATCAGATTGTCAGTTCCTATGTCATAGTACGTGAACCACTCTGAAAACTAGTACGATTTTCACAGAAGAATAACGTAGGTGCAGGGTTTATCTTATTAGTTACGTAAATAATATGATGATAGTTCAGTAAGGTGATCCGTCTGGAAATTGATGTGAATGAGCACTTAAGTGTGGTTTTGTTGCTCAATCAGTAGTTGAAAATCGTTCAGAGTAGTTTTATAAATATTCGGTGTTTACAATAGGTAAGGTCGGTGAGTTACCTATAACATACTTTGTCGTACAGTTTGTGATCGTATGCTGTATTAGTAGTTATGATTGTCATTTCCAGTGGTCAAGTAAGTAGGTAGAATTGTTGTAGATGTATACCACAATCAAATCATTTATATTTCGTAGGGGAAGGCATGTTGAAGACAGAGTATTAACGTAATTACGTACTTAGGAAGTCAGTCGGGCACAACTTGAATGAAACACATCGTAGACGATTTGAATGATGAAGGTATGTCTGGTATGTCTGTCAGAGGTCAAGGTAGTACCTATACTGCTTCCTACATCGTAGACGATGAGAAAGATGAAAGAGTCAGTTTAGTGCTTGTCAGTGTAGGTTCGGGATGGTTTGTAACAGTTTGGGATGGTATGCTAAGTAGGTATTAGTATAGGTAAGTCTGTCAGTTCCTGTGATACCTATAGTAAGTAGCAAAATCGTAATAATTCAGTAGGTATGTGGTCTGTACGGTAATCCAATTGGGTATGTAAGTAGGATTTTGTCTTTTGAGGTGTACCTGAATGTAATAAACCGTTGTGAGCAGTTTTATACGATCAGTGCTGGTCCTTGAGTTACCCAGTTCGGGATGACACCTAACTATGTTTTATCTACGTTACATTATTCAGAACGGTATGACTATCAATTCATGCGATAAAGTATATGTAAACTAGCATGATCGTTATTGATGGAGTCAGTTGTAGGATCGGCGTGTACATCATTGCCTACTTGTCAGTGTGTTCGTTTTACAGTTTGGGATGCTCGGGTGTGTTACAGTATTTAGTATGGTAGATATGAATGTCAGTCCCTGTAGTGTTATAAACTATAACAAGAATGTCGGAGGAGTAACCTAGCGTATGTAGTGCTTTTGGCAGTACATCACATATTTTGACGGTTTGGGTTGCTACCAGTACTACAGCCGCCAGTATAGTAGGACAGTCAGTTGGTACAGCCTGTGGTAAGGTGTGTGAATAGCTTTGTATGCAAGAATAAAGAGAGGTGGTGTTGAAGTCAGTATCCGTCAGTATAGCATCAATAATTGTCGTAAGTATAGTTACCTACCCCGTATAATCCCGATGTTTATTGATGGCCAGTTTGTGGAAGTATGGAGATATGAGATTATAATAAGTAATAGGAAGTTAGCGTTTTGTGAGTAATTTGGTAACGAATCTAAAGGTGGGTTCGTAGTAGTTTGGGGGTATTAAGTTGGAATAGACGTACATACATGAATTCTGCAAGTCAGCTAGTGTAGGTACTAATTATGGTTTGGTGAGTTGGTAGCCACTGTCATATTGGCATGGCGAGTTGGTAATCACAGTCATAATATTGGTTGGGTGAGTTGGTAGTCACTGTCATATTGGCATGTCGAGTTGGTAATCACAGTCATAATATTGGTTGGGTGAATTGGTAGTCACTGTCAGATAGGTTTGGTGAGATGGTAGTAATAGTCATATTGGTTTCGTGAGGTGGTAGTAACTACCACATGTTTTGGTGAGTTGTTAATCACTGCCATATTATTAGTTGCGTGAGTTGGTAGTCAGTGTCAGATTGGTTTCGTGAGTTGGTAGTCAATGTCATAATATTGGCTGGGTGAGTTGGTAGTCACTGTCAGATTGGTTGGGTGAGTTAGTAGTCACTGTCATAATATTGGTTTGGTGAGTAGTTAGTCACTGTCATAATATTGGTTGGGTAGGTTGGTAGTCCCTGCCAGATTGGTTTGGTGAGTTGGTAGTAATTCTCATAGTGGTGTCGTGAGGTGGTACCTAGTAACTGCCACATTGGTTAGGTGAGTTGTCACTGTAATATTGGTTGGTGAGTTGGTAGTCACTATCATAATATTGGTTAGGTGAGTTGGTAGTCACTGTCAAATTGGTTCGGTGAGTTGGTAGTAATTCTCATATTGGTGTCGTGAGTTGGTAGGAACTGCCATAATGGTTTGGTGAGTTGTTAGTCACTGCCATACTGGTTTGGGCGGTTGTTAGTCACTGTCATAATATTGGTTTGGTATGAGTTGATAGTCACCGTCAAATTAGTTAGGCGGTTGGTAGTCATTATCAGATTGGTTGGGCGAGTTGGTAGTAATTGTCATTTTAGTGTCCTGAGTTGGTAGTAACTACCATATTGGTTTGGTGAGTTGATAGTCACTGGCATGTTGGTTTGGAGAGTTGGTGGTCAGTATAGTATTGGTGTCGTGAGTTGATAGTCACTGTCAAGTTGGTTTGGTGAGTTGGTAGGTAGTCACTGCCATATTGGTTTTTAATGAGTTGGTAGTCACTGTCATATTGGTTTGGTGAGTTGGTAGTAACTGCCATATTGGTTTGATGAGTTATTAGTCTCTGTCATATTGGTTTAGTGAGTTGGTAGTAACTGCCATATTGGTTTGATGAGTTGATAGTCACTTTCATGTTGGTTTGGTTAGTTGGTTGTCACTGACTAATTGGTTTCGTGAGTTGGTGGGTACTGTCATATTGGTTTGGTAAGTTGGTGGTCATTGTCATATTGGTCATATTGGTGTCATGAGTTGGTAGTCAGCGCCATATTGGTTTGGTGAGTTGGTAGTCACTGGCATATTGGTATTTTGAGTTGGCAGTCACTGTAATATTGATGTCTTGAGTTGATTTACTGTCATATTGGTCACATAGGTGTCATGAGTTGGTAGTCACTGTCATATTGGTTTTTTACTGGGTAGTCACTGTAACATTGGTTTGGTGAGCTGGTAGTAACTGTCATATTGGTTTGGAGAGTTGGGAGTTACTGGCATATTGATCGTATTGGTTTGGTGAGTTGGTAGTTACTGTCATTTTTTTGTAAGTTGGTAGGTAGTTACTGGTATATTGGTTTTTTTTGAGTGGGTAGTCACTGTATTATTTTTTTAGGTGAGTTCTTATACTGTAATATTGGTGTCGTGAGTTGATAGTCACTGTCATATCGGTTTGGTGAGTTGCTAGTCACCGTCATATTGGTTTGGTGAGTTGGTAGTCACTGTCTTATTGGTGTGGTGTGTTGGTAGTCACTGGCATATTGGTCTTATTGGTTTGTTGAGTTGGTAGTTACTGTCATGTTTTTTGTGTGAGTTGGTAGGTAGTTACTCGCATATTGGTTTTTCGAGTGGGTAGTCACTGTAATATTTTTTCTTGAGTTGGTAGTTACTGTAATATTGGTGTCGTGAGTTGATAGTCACTGTTATATTGGGTTGGTGAGTTGCTAGTCACCGTCATATTGTTTTGTTTAGTTGGTAGTCATTGTCTTATTGGTGTGGTGTGTTGGTAGTCACTGACATATTGGTCCTTTTGGTTTGGTGAGTTGGTAGTTACTGTAATATTTTTTGTGTGAGTTGGTAGGTAGTTACAGTCATTTTAGTTTGGTGAGTTGCTAGTCACTGTCATATTGGTTTGGTGAGTTGGTAGTCACTCTCTTATTGGTTTGTGGTGGTGGTACGTCTCTTATTGTTAGTTACTGTCGTAGTGGATTGATGAGTTCTTAGTCTTTGTCGTAGTGGTCAGTAGTTAAACAGATATATAACTTTATGCAGTACCTATATCTAGTGGAATCGATTTTTTCCAGATATTATACTCGTAAAATACCACCAATGTCAGTGCTTTGTCCACAAAAGGAGGTACCTACTGTTGTCCTCGACTTCGGCCTTTAGAAGCTCCTGTGCACGTAAAACGTGAAATTCTTCTATCAATTATTGTTTTCTCAAATGTGTAGATTCTCCCTTGGCTTTTCCCCTCGTGAACAAATTTAGATCGAAGTCTGTCCGTCTGTTTGTGTCAGCGTGTCTTCTGAATAACTTTCAAGTTTTGATCCTATTGGGTGAATTTTTCGGGGTTTATGAGGGTCCTAAATGATCCCCCACAAATTTAATCATGATCAGATAAACTGCGCCTGCACAAACTTGAAATCCTTGTGTTCCTCACGTTAGCCTAAAAAAATATGGTCCGGCAGAAAAATACACGGTCTCTTTGGTAAAAGCTGCGTTATCTTTGGTAAATACTGGAGGCGTAAATATACACAATTTACATGCTTATGTATGAGCAATGCAGTCTGGTAGGTACATGTTTGACTTTACATAATACTCGCGTGTTCATTTTTACTCCTTCAAATCCTCTAAAATTCTAATTCTAAAAGTCGACTTACACGATTTTATAGACTATAAAAATATGCTTTTTTTAGTAATTTATCACTATTAAAGTCGCGTGTGAGGTATGTTAGTTGATTTGTCACTAAAAGGTGTTAGTTCGTAAAATATTGTCAATAATATATGTTAGTTCGTATATAATGTTAAAATATGTAACAAAGATAAAAATCAAGTAGGTGTAGGCACTCCACGGCATCTGTCAAGTCGTTCATTCTATTGAGGTTATGTCACTAATTATTTTTCATCATCGAAGGAAAATAACATAAAACTGTCGATTTCTCCATGTCAATTCCTCGGACTTCGAGTAAGTCAGAGTAGGTATGTCACGGAAACTTGTCAAATCGATTCCTAAAACGGAACCTCAATCAAATACCACACTCTATAAGAGTTTTGGGCAATCATGAGTCATTGTAAGGCCAATCATGAGTCATTGTAAGGTCATTGTTGGTACGTACGTAATTTTTTGAGGAACTAAAAATAAGTGCAAGGGTGTTAAAATTTCGATTTACATACGTTAAAGTAAGTCCCATGTACATGTATATTTGCTATTTCTGTAGAATTCAGTTATCTTGTTTCCAGTTGTTAATGTCACCGAAGAGCCAGTTATTTAGACGTCTTGAAAAGCTTTGCAAGATACTTAAGATCCTGAGAGTCAGTTGTTTGGACTTATTGAAAAGCCTCGCTAAAAAGTTGGTGAGTTGAGGGTACAGCAGCTAAGTAGAATATTGTCTATGCAATTGGTCGACGGTGAAGTCAAAATTAACTATGGAGATACTGCAATATACGAGAAGATGCTAATATTAGAAAATTTGATTGACCACTTACCTCTCCTCTATCCCTGAGTGTTTTCCTTAAAAACTGATTTTAAAATTAAACGTAGGTACTTAAAAAATAACACATTTAATAATATACCTTCATATAAATAAGACAACTTAATGAATATAGCAAACTTATAGAAGAAACGATTTACCTAAAAATATTACCTGTTAGGTTGGAATTTATGACAAAAACAACTTTTACCCAAATAGATATTGTGCATAAAAGTATTGCTGACGTATTGTTTTCTGGTTGTTTGAACCAAACAATAAAAATAAATAAATTACTCGACTATTTGGGATTATAGTTTATAAATAAGGAAAATTTTCGTCGGAAAGTGAACTACTTTGACTCAACAATGGGATCTCAAACCAAACATGAAATCCTGAAGCAGTGAATATCTCCAGTTCCTTGGTTTACGGTTTCCTAATAAATTGTCAGTGGTGTTGGTAGTAGGTAGTTGTGAAGAGTGGTGGTCGAAATGAATAAATCAAACTTGCGGACGATGCTCAGTTCTACAGGAAGGCCCAAATCACCCTCGTCATTGCGAAGGTATTAGTAATATTGTGCATAGGCAGCGAAAAATGAAAAAAAAATAAAATAATAATAATAATAAAAAATAAATAAATAAAATAAAATAGAATAAATAAATATCCGTATGGTTAAGTTGATAATTGTTTCACTGGTTATTGAAATTTTATCGGTCGTTCAATTATGCCGACCGAACATCGTGTTTCATCTGAAATAATTTAACGTAAGTTTTTGCATTACTAAAATTTTGAAGCCATTGGAATATCTGATTTTTTTTGAAAATTCGCTAAAACCAACATCAGCAAGTTATTCAGCGTGAAATAATACATTAAAATCGTGTATCATACTTGATAGTTTACTACACCCAAAAAACTCGATTTCTTGTTTTGGAGCACATTTTGAACGTAATTGCTCACTTTTTCGCGCACTCGTAATTTCGAGTGAAGGGTCATTTCTTCTTGAAATTTTGCGTAGAATTTTAATCTGCAATACAAATGGGGGTTTCAATCTGGAAAAACCAAGTTAGTGCGCCATAGCAGTGTGGCGCGCGAAAATATTATATTAATTTGAATTCCTCGTGAAAAATTAAGGGTGGCGACAGTTTGGATTTTTTCCTCGTAGCGAAAATGACGGAAATAAGTGGCTGGTTCATTGCATTTTAGACACCCTGCATGTGTTGTAGGTTACTTATGTAGGTAGTGAGGTGATAAAGAAACTTGGAACATATCAGAATACATAATCTCAAAACGGAAATTAGAAACACGAGTAAGAATCTCCACAATAGTTCTTCTTTCTCAATGTGGAGTACTCAAATACCAGTGATCAACTCATTTGATTTGATACTATAATATACAATTTCAAGCTTCGTACTTTTCAAAAAGCTAAAAAATATTAAGTACACCAAAAAAAAAAAAAAAATATTGCAAAAATATTGCACCTGTTCAGGAAAGTACATTCACCTAATTCCCTAATTACTTATTTTTTTGGTGAATTTCCAATCATGCCAATTTTTCGTTCACTGTTATGCAACCAATTTTTACATAGCTCTTGAATAAATATAATAACACCTACCTGTCTACTAGAAATAAATAAATAATTAATATAAACAACTTAGAACTTAACAAAAAATTCAATCCGAAATGTCTTACTATAACCCGAGTTGGCCGTAGATGTGATTGTAATAGTGTTTTTCAAGTTCTTCTGGTTTCTTGCATTTAAAAACCAATGAAACCGAATATGTACAATAGTGACGAACGAAATGTCAAAATGGCAACAAAACGCCTTAAGGCACCAGACGTAGCCAAAACACTACAGCTGTTGATGGAAATTCTTAAAAACTCTGAAACGGGAATGAATGGCCACAATCACATCTAATCTGAAGATTATCGCCTACCGTTAACCTGTTTTCCCACCGATGGGGTTTTAATGTTTTTCTGATTAAAAACGAATTAGTCCGTTTCAGTGAATGTGGATCTCGATGTTCCTTCGATTTTGAAGAAACCTCAATTTTGTCATTCAAAACCTGCTATTTATGTACGAAGTTTGAGTTTTTGCGAAATGCTGTCTCTGCTCTAAGAAATATGTGGCTGAAGTGTGGAAGTTGTTGTATCATGAGGTAATTTTGAAAACAGTGGGCTGTATTTCCTCATGATGTTTTAAAATTACATAAATAAATACAATCGAGCTTCTATTCGGTATAAGGATTGTTCTCTGGGCAGAGTTACGTAATATTTATAGCACAGCTTAGCATTTCGATGTGTACTTTTTATCCGTGAAAAGTCTGATAGGTACCATTTAAGCTTTCTAGGGTATTACTGTGGGTATATTAGGATGTGCGACGACTTTTGCCTTGTCTAAAGGAGCGAGATCAGGCAGGATAAACAGTGGGTACCTAATTCAGAATAGTTAATGATCCATGAAGCTTGGTGGATCAGGCATCTTCATGGAAGTCACTTTGTTACCTTTATACGTCCGGTGACTATTTGCAAGGCAGTGGCTCAGTCAAGCGAGTTCCAAAGCTCGAATCAGGATTCTTCAGGGATGTGTATTATGGTTTCGATGACTTTCGTCTTGTCTAGGCCTAAGGAATAAGGAATGTTTCGAGTTACGGTCATCCTGGGCGAGATCAGGCCGGTGTGGCTGGTAAGGTGACCACAGGCTTGTCTGTAGTTATGGTAGCGTTAGGTGGAGGTTGCAGCATACTCCTGGTGGCCGCCAGCAGCTTCTGGGAGACGAGGTGTGCGATCGTTGCAGACCTTTTCCATACGAACTCCCTCGTCCTGTCATGGTCGTCCGGACTCTCCACTCGTACCTAAAAAAAATCATAAAACCTTGTTGATTTAGCCAAAGCATTGTTGACGTAAACCAAAATACTAGTAAGTAGAATCATACATTGGACCAACCGTTGGAACAGTTCAGTACGTTAAGATTTTCAAACCAATTTCAGTAACATTCAATCTATAATGCTACACAACACGAATCAGATACGCAACAACAAAATCTACAGAGAAATTCAGAACCAAACTCTCAATCAGAATCAAAGACACATGCATTTGGGTAGCAGTAACCTGCCTAATTGCTTTAAAATATAGCTGTTCCTGCCCGTTGCGATTTCGAGCAATTCTAGTTCTTCTATCATCATGCATGCTCTCTTTCATTTGATTCAGCTCGTGGGTTGATTCAGCTATTATTCAAACCTAGTTTACAGGACGTCAGGGGAACTACCTATTTGTTTGAGTCTCGAGAAGTAAATATTTCAAGGTTTGTTTCTTTGATGTGGTACTATTGATTGAGATGTAGAAGCAACAGGCTTGGAAGCTTCCTTCCCAAGCTTGCGTCTTATCATCATCTGGTAAACTTCCCAGAAGATATTTATCACATTTTTGATCCGTAGGTGACATTGCAGCTCCAACATTGACAGTCTTTAGATACTCTCATGGGCGTTTGTGGCCAGGCCAATCAAGCCGCTTGGTGGCCATCTTTTCCTGGGATGATCTTCCCGGTAGTTAATTTATTGATGCGCTTTGGGATATTGCAACTCCACCATCAACAGCCCTTACAATGGAGAACTTGTATACACAAAAACATGCACTGTTTTGTGAACTGTTCTTTGGACCTTGCTGGGCTCTGATGACGTTTGGCTTTTCCTGAGCCCTTTTGGCTGAGTCCGTCTGAGGCCTGATGAGGCCCGCCCAAAACAGTCATTAGGGTACCCAAATTGTCCTAGCCAAGCACACCCTCTGCTGGTTAGCTTCTCAGCAGATCATTAATTTTGCGCATAGAGCATCACTTTAAGTGGCACTGTATATCTGCTGTCTTATCAGTCCTTACACAGTTTTGAACCCCCGGCATGTCAACCCCAATGATTTACACTCTCATGATCATCAAAACAAAAATATCACAATTATCCTAACTAACTCAGGCTACCCAACTCTTGCAATACGTACGTGATGATCCCTCACCTGACGAGGTTGTAGAACTTTGATTGAGTGCAAAGTAGCCGCCCCACCGTGCATCACCCGCAGGTTGAGTTTCCCGATCATTTCTGCTGTGGTAGCTGTGGCGCTTCTCAATTCCTTCTTTGCTCCCCTTCCGAACTGGAAATCAACCAAACGTGATGTATAGAGAAAGAGAACCAATGACGTAGAGATAACCCAATAACCTAATAACGGAATATTTCAAGAATAATATCTAACATGAGAAAACTTAGTATTTGTATATATAAATTCGATCACGAAGCTTGATATATAGGTACTTATAGGGATTATTATGGAGTAAAACGCCTTACTTCTTTCTCTACTTTGAGAACGAGGGGCCCAACCAAAAATTTGGTTTTGACTGTGGTGTGGCTACTCATGACGTTCACTGTGACGTCACCGTCTCTCTGGATGGACGACAGGCCGTATAGAGTTGCGCGTGCTCTCAAGGGAGCTTTCGATTTGGTCTTTACCTGTTTGAAAGTACAATTCATTGAACATATTAATTTAAACAGTCAATAGATAAAGTATATTTTGGTTACACTCCTAGTAGACTCAGACCATGGCTTTAAAAACTCCGCGAACGTCGCCATTTTCCAAGTAAAAGTCCAAGTATAAAGTCCTTATTAGAGGAATGCGTGAGATTGTGAGTTTACTTTGGTAGGTGCAGGGGTGGTGGCCGCCTTGGAGGGCTTCTTCTTCCTTGGTTCAGCTGAGCCTTGGTCAGCAGCCACCAAGTTTACAGGTTCCAACGTCGTTCCGAAGGTGGAGGAGACGAGGTTGGTTAGCGAAGGACTGGGGGTTTCTGTGGAGTTGGTGCTAGAAAAATATTAACAAATTATTGTTGTAGGTATTTGTCAGCTACTAAAACCGAAATTAAGACTGAGGCAATGATTGGAGGGCTGCAAAGTAGAGGCGAAACAGTACCATGTACTTTCTCGAGTACTGAATCTGCTACTTCTATCTTCTTTTGCATAAGTACCTACTTGCCTCACCTTGGTACATAAATATAGCTGTAATATGATGCAGTATTTAAATGTTGGTCGTAACGGTATATAATTCGAACTGGAATATAAACCAAAAGGGCTGGATGAAATAAATATTGTATAAATATAATATTTACATCTTATTAGGAATTTCCCATTTTATATTATACTGGTCATAATGGACACGGGTCGCTAATGAAGGCGTATCTACTCCCACTTACACTTCATTTCTCCTTTCTTTGCTGCTGTTCTTCTTCTTCTTTTTCTTGTTCTTCTTGGGAGCGTTCTTCTTCGCTTCGTATCCAGTTTGCAGACGCACGTTGACGGGGTCGTAACTTCTCCTCAGGATTTTGTTGACGCGGTCCAAAATGCTGTCGACGAATTTGTTGTATTTGACTATGTAGGCGGGAGGAGCGAGATCTGCCTCGTTCAAAGAGCCTGTAATAATTGAAGTAGTCCATATTTGAAAAAGAGCTTTGTTTTTAAGTGAAATTACAGAAGATTTTGATGCAGTAAGCACGGCTGTACCTACATGGCCTGTACTACGCCGAGTATAGTCGGTTGGTAAATCTAAGTTAAAATATGTTATTGTGCTAATAGGATAGGCACAACTCGTATTTCGTCTTGTGATTGTAATCTGGTTTGAATTTGGATGGAGTTTGATTGGATAGTTTGTAATTTAATATAACAACATTTTAATTCAATCGGCAACTATTGCAATGATTCACTCTAATATTTTTACAGGAATTTTCAGTTTTCTTCATGATTCTATATAGGTACCTATCCCAATATTATTGCCTTTAAATTTCAGGAATTAATATAATTAGATTGAGAAGACCTACACATACACAGTCATACGATAAGAGGATACGAGGAAGCTATGTGCCATCACCACTTGGTTGACTTTTTATGTTGCCTCGCTCCAGCGTCTTTCTATAATGTCTTAAGCCCATCAATTGAAAAAACCGGCTTGAAGTAAAGCAGTTATGCTTCAAACGTGCCGCCCATTCATTCAGTAGCCGATTTCATTTTCAGCTTTTTGGCCGGAACCGTTTCAACTCGAAAGGGACAAATTCACGACATCCTCATTCTGAACAGGTATAAAAGAAAGCAAGGAGGGTGAAAACGCTCTTCGGGTTTCTTTTCTCTAGAGTCCACCTGCAGTCTCGTCCTCCTACGGATAAATTAAGCCAATCAAGACCTCAAAGAAATCACTTTCTCTGGGGTGACCTTTTTGAATTACGTGGAGTTCGTCGAACCCTGAGGGACGTCCGACGGACCGGATCAACATCGGGTTCTTGATTGAAGGTCCGACGCCCCGTTTTCAACTTGTCAACCGACACTTGCTTTGGGGAAACTATGCAGGACCATAATTATTGCAGAAAGCTCATATCAAATTTTCGAAGAATTAGCAAATGTTTGAAAAAAAAAAAAGTTTAAGAAAGCTCAGCAATAATAACCAAATTTAGAAGTGGATTTGAAATTTTTGAAGTTTACCTACTTTATTGTCAATTGAACTCAGTTAATTATAATATATTTCGGCCATCAAAATTAGCTTGTGTTTAGATTCTGTCACGAAGAAAGTTTTTTTTGGCTCTGAAATTTCGTTCCACTCCATGTGCAACAGGATATTTGTCTTTGACATTACAAGTATATATTCTGCGTTCTGCTTCAACAGGTTATGGGCCCAGATATGTCAGTTGAACAGAAGCAAAAAGCGAGGTAAGAAAAATATTCTGGAGGTTCATTCGGGAAAAACAAAAATGGCCAGATTTTTTTTGCTTTTATTGGCTTAGATCATCATACGAGTGCTTCCATTATGCTTGAATACCTACCGTATTAAATTCCCTTGCAAAAATTTGTTAGGTAACCGTTTTCCAATGTTTTGTACAGAAATCGATCTTCAAATCAGAAGTCGAAATTACCGTAGGAAATTAAATTCTGCATAGAATGAGACCAACCACAGCTCTACAGGTAGGTATGTTTTTTCAATGATTAGGAATTTAAAAAAATTTTGCGATTTTAAAAACAAATAATCAACCATTGCCACATTTTTTACTTGCGTACATCTTGCCGTTTTTTGTTGAAATCTTGTTGGGAAAGAGCGTTTTAAATAAATTAAACCACTAATAACCAATCCTTTTGTCACGTCGAAAGATGAGTTTGTAAGTGATGACTAAATTTATTCAACAAACTTTAAAAATTAGTGGAACAAAAAACAACAATATAGCACCTAGTTGGAGAGATCTGGTCTCATTCGACGCAGAATGTAATTTTCTAAATGGTATGATAAGAGTGAAATTCCATGAGAGACCTCAAAGTCCGTACGGACGATTTGGGACCACTCTTTTACAATACAGCGAAAGTACCTACCGACTTCGAACATGAACTGAGACACTCATAACCATAAGGCGTCTGACTGAAATATCAATTGAACTTGCCTACTTTCTAAGGAACGCCTCATTGATATTCAAATGGGAATGAATTGATAAGGAGATGTAAGGCTATACTGGAGACCCACCTCTGGAGTGCTCTACTTTTTCTCGTCCTCCCCAACTTGTTGCTCTGAGGAATGTGGACTGAGGACTTCCTTAATTAAATGCCCTTCTGAGGGAGACGTCCTCATAAAAATACGTCTTCGCAAAATACGAGCCTGACATGCAAATTCTTGCTGATATCCGTCCCACTGGCTTCATGACCAGTACACAAATCAGGGACGATCAATTCAATTCTGCTTTATGCAAGTTCAAGACCTCACTACGTGTAGAGCTTAGAAGTATTTTCGAGGCAAAATTTTCAGACATTCTACAATCCATAATAGAGATATTTATGTACCTACTTCCACGGAAAAATGACCGTTCGTCGGCATTCTTCAACATTCCGTTAATTCCGGTCTGCGGAGCAAAGCAAACGAGTTCTGATGGGTCCTCCACGGCTAGTGATTTCTTCCAGATTGCGTTACCGTTGTGAGCAGGATGAATAGCCGGGAACAATAAGGAACTTCACGGAAGAGCTGTTTTGCATGGTAAAAGATGGACAAACCGAATAGCCTGTAGGGGTTAAACTCTTCACAGGGCAAAAGCCGGCGTTGGTATAACTGTTGTAGAAATCCCTTGGCTGTGGAGGGTTTTTGGTCTCCATTCAACTCTACAGCTAGCAGTAGGCCAGTATACTCTAGGAAACACAGGTACCTAATATTAGCATCCACTTGCGCCCGTTGTTTTTGTGGAATCACGGGTTTTCTGTTGGGGTTTAACCCTTTATAGGGCACTAGCCGGCACACGTATAACTGTTGTAAAAGTGCAACAGGTGGCAGTAAGCCAGTAGTGTAGGAAACTTAATATTAGTATCTACTTGCGCCCCGTAGTTTTTTGAAATCACGAGTTTTCTGTAGGAGTTTGGAAGTACCTTGGATTGTGGCGAGTTTTTGGTCTCAATTTCTTCTCAACAGGTAGGTAGCAGTTAGCCAGTTGTGTAATAAACTTAATATTAGCATCCACTTGCGCCCCGTAGTTATTGTGAAATCACGGGTTTTCTGTAGGGGTTTAACCCTTTATATAGGGCAATATCAGACGCAAGTATAACTGTTGTAGAAGTGCCTTGAATTATGGCAAGTTTTTGGTCTCAATTCATCTCCACAGGTAGCAGTAAACCAGCAGCTTAGTAAACTTAATATTAGCATCCACTTGTGCCCCGTAGTTATTGTGAAATCACGAGTTTTCTGTAGGGGTTTATGGGTTTAACCCTTTATAGGGCAAAAGCCGACGCAAGAATAAATTTTGTAGAAATGCCTTGAATTATGGCGAGTTTTTTTGGTCTCAATTCATCTCAACATGCCAGTAAGCCAGTAGTGTAGTAAACTTAATATTAGCATCCACTTGTCCAAGCATCCCTGTTTTTATGATATCACTGTTTTGGTAGTACAGAAGTTGTACCAATGCAAATTTTCAGCTCTAGGGATCACATGTCATTCGACAAATCTGTAGATAACCTTTTATGTTCATATAGTCACAAGTTGCATCACCAACTAAAGCAGGCCTCGTTTCTATAAACTATTTAAGATGCCACGCAGTAATAGAACTTTTTGCTTCCACACTACCGTAGTTAGGGAGCCCTATAGAGAAAAAGAGGAGGTGTCCTCCAAAATGAAAGTTTCCACTTGTTTTTTGCCTTTCAGAGGATTCCTAACAAATTTTGTTCCGTTTCTTGAGTTTCTCTCTGTTTCTGTGGTCAATTCCTTGTCCCATCCAGTTCTTCAAATCCCTTGACAACTACTGTTTCCACAATTTCCAAAGCTAACATAATGACTTCCTATACCCACAAGACAAGTATCTATATGTTCAGGTAATATGACGGATCTCCCGAGTTCTTGAAATATTGGTATTCATTTTTGCGGAAGGTTGATTCCATGTCTTGAGTTCCCTGTCTAAGTATATCTGTCTTGGGTGTTGAATAGGAATGATTTTCTTGTTACAAGCATCCTGAAATTGTTGAAATGGAGGTGGCAAATCTAACTAAACGGTAGGCTGATGTGAATTATCGTACACAGTGCAAGTATTGAACACTCACTGGATGTAGTGATCACAGTAAATACGACCCTCAGGTAGATGAGGTCGATCTCATCGCAAATCCTGAATATCCTTGGGTAAAACTCCCTGATGGTCCACCGTTTCCCTTAAACACTTGGCCCCGAAGAGCGATTTCTTATTGCATGAAGACGATCAGCATCATCAGGTTTCATTGACTTATTAGAACCCATCACGTAAAGGAGTTTCTACGTCACATGAACCCTAACTTCAGCTACATCCAGATCCTCTGATGTTGGAAGAACCAAAACCTTCGTCTACACGACCTTTCTGGAAGCTCAAACTTACTGGAAGTTCAAATCACTCAAGACCAGCATCAATCTTCACCCAGACGCTCAAGAATTCGTAAACTTCCTGGACATCTTAGAGACTTTGTTCCAAAATAAGGAGGGGAGAAAGTGGCGATTCTGTATTTCGCCTCTTATTCACCGGGGTTTTCCGTTTTTTCCCTTCCTATTTTCCCTTTCTCCTTAGTTTCGAACATATTATAATCGCTCTGACGTTTCCAAATTCCATCACTCCTTGTATCATTCTCCGTTCCGCTCATACTCCGATCGCTGTATTTTGCCGAATAAAGCCTAGTTCAGGGTTTACACGCGTTATTTTTAAGCGTGTTTTACGTGAATCAGGTATATTTTACATAGTGGAAAGATCACACTCAACTGTCAGAACTTCTTCGGCAGTTATTTTTCTCTTAGCTGTGAAATATAGAGGAGGGAAACAACGGTTTTTATACATTCATGATGTGGGTAGGCTGTTTCATCCGGGGAGAAAGTTGGGGGCTGAAGTGATGAAAGCTGCATAAACATTTACTGGCGGATTTGGTTTCACTCGGAGATAAAAAGAAGAAAGTCCCTTTACTTGTTTACCTTTCCAACGTATCATCAGTTTGTGTATGAACTGCGTGTTGCACGCGCTGTCCCGTTTTCACACGGTGGAGCCTATACGAACCACCACAATGGATTCTTCTCGATACACCTGGAAAATGACTGAGTTGGAATTCGATATCTGATGCTCGGATGAGAACCTTGTAGGGTTCGTTCTCATGGTTGAATTGCTGATGGTTTCCTAGTAATTATTTACTTTTCCATCATTACAGTTGGATCACATTTTCTACATTTCATCAGTAGGTACCTACCTAAAAAAGGCGACATTGAACTGTACAGATATCCAAGTAGGTACCATTCGTTGTATAATCAATTTTTCCAGTATTTGCTGAAGAACAGCAGGGAAATGGGGTATTGGATAGGATAGCGTAACATCTTGGGTAGGACCTAGTGCAACACCTGAAGCGCTGAAGCCTATCAACTGCCTGTAATACGCGTAATATTCGGTAATGTGGTTATCAGTAGTATGTTTTGCTTTAGAATAGGGTGCGCTCATGGTTATTTCCTTTTCCAAATGTTTCCACATTAGGGGTATCTGATGAGCCAAAAAGGGTCTTGTAAATAATAATGATGCCGTCGCTCTCTGCGCCCAAATAATTCCGACGTCACGGTCTTCTTTAGAGCTATTTTCTGGCTTCACGAGAAGGCAATTTCACTTAAAAATTGGCACATGGAGGTTTTTGAAAAAAAATTAAAAATGCGAATTTTCGGCACATATTAGGTTCAATGGTGTCTAGAAATCTCCAGATTTCCAGTAGTCAGCCAAATTGAATGAATAAGGTCACCTTATTTTACCTTCTGGTTCTTGTAGTTTGAACGACCATTTATGAACAGTTACCTACCTAATTCCAACACGTCCATAACTAGTATGGAGTCGGTCGTATGCCGAGGAGACACTCAGAATGTCATATGAAGCAGGGAGGGTGTTCACCTTGACTTTGCTCACTTTCTCCTCATTGGGGTTCAATAGACGAAGAGTTGAGCTTGGGGATCAGGGCGAGAGGCCGCGGCCCGTTAGCTCTCGATGAGCCTTGTATGTCAGAGGGACGCGGCACCGCTACCCGGCGATTTACATTCCAAACCAGCACCCCTTCCAGTAACCCTCCAACAGCCTGTTTTATTGGACAGGAAAAGTGACTGCAGAGACTGAGAACGGTAAACGAAGAGAATTTAGAGTCCGAAGTGCCTAATACGTGAAAATCTGAGGCATATGTTATATTAGCAATTTAGTCTCCTCCCAGCTTACCACAAGAGTGTTTCATCATCATCTACTGTTTCCAATCCACATCCTATACGAACTAAATCACTCGCGACGAAGTTATGGAAACCCATTTCAATAAAAAGAAAACGGAGTTAACTAGAAAAACGTAGTCTATTTCCACGAAAATAATGAGTTACAAAGTTACATCCTATTCTGAAACCACGCCAGGAACCCTTCTGCCACCACTTGAACATTCTTCTTCACCAAATGTGACTGAAGAGACTGAGAACGGCGATTGAAGAATTACTTAAAAAATGCTGAAGTGTCTATAATATTCTACTGATTTGGCATCCAAGTCTGCATCCAAGACAGGGGCTCTCTCCAATCCCTTGAATACTCGTAATTACTTTCAAAGGTAAAGAAATGTGACTGAAGAGACTGTGACAGACTGTGAGACTGGAGAGACTGTGACAGAAACAGGAAAAGAATTAACATTGACATTCGACGTTTTTCATTCGCTACGTTTCAGGTCGAAACTTGACCCATCTTCAGGCAACCTGGTACAAACAAGAATTGCAAGCAGAAGCACCTATAGCAGGCATGACATCAACTACTAGACTGTCAAAAAAGTTATACATCCAGCTGTACAAGAACACTTGTTGCTCGACAGCAGCAGTTTTTGCTTGAAAATAAGGTGCACTCTTGGCAATGTTTTTTGTTAACTTCTTTGCTTGCTCCGCTCGCGCTTCTCGTTTCTGCATCGCTTGGTTCTTTTCATTCAACTTCTACCTGGTTGCCAGGAAATAGGTCAAATTTGGTCTTGAAACGTAGCGAGTAATAATCAACATCAATGTGATTTCTTTCTACAATTTACAGGTTGATTTTTGTCATAATTCGCAACAGGTTTTGTTGGTCGCGGAAATTGAATCATTATCTCCGCCGCCGATTTCCACGTCGGTAACTGAGCAACAATCCGTCAAGCTATGAAAAGGCGATCCGTTAGTTTGACAGTGAAGCGGGCCTCAGCGGCCACGAAGACGTAAAAGTCCACTCTAGTTAGGCACCTCCACTTCCTTCTGCTAACCGTGGTAATCGCGATATGATCCTTCAGGAGAGATTTTCTTCTGGCCACTAGGGCGCGAAATGGAGTCATATGATAGAACCAGAGCGAATCAACATCCACCCCATGATTATTCATGGTGTCTACTTCACAAACTTGAGGAATCGATTCTACAGGTAATTTCCAACAAGAAGTGTTGATCCCTCGTTTTCTTAAGTTTTTTCGCTTCAAAATTTCGTTTTTTTTCTTCGACCTTATAACACTGAAACAGCTTTAACTCCCTTAACTTACAGTGTAAGATTAAAAATACATAAATACCCTAGGAAAGACCGTTAAATTTCCTATAAAATTGATGTCCTCCGAAATCAAAATTTCCACTTGCTTTTTTACGTTTCAGAGCTTTCTGAACAATTTTGATTCCGTTTCTGTCTGTCTGTAGTCAATTCCTTGTCCCAGGCAAAACTATATGAATTTATAGTCCAAATTTCATGAAATTTTCAGGGATTGCGCGGGTTAACCCCGTGACGGTCCCCCTATCAATTTCATCGCAATCGGACCACTAGTATCGCGAGCGCATGCGCAAAGGTGAATTGCCTGAAACTTAGATTTCTCAGTTCCTAATGTAGGTACCTATTTCGCTCAAATTTTGAGGGTAGTTGAAAGTTAACAATTACCTTAGAATTTCGACACGTTTGTATCAGTAATACTCGTACCTACTGTACATGCGCAATTCTGAAATGAGTTTCATAGCCATAATTCCAGAACTCCGGAGTATGGGGGAGCCCCAAGACAGTCCCTCAATAATGTCGGACCAATAGTAGCGTGTGCACTTATGCGCATGCGCAAACGAAAATCACAAGAAACTACGATTTCTCAGGTCCTAATGGACCGATTCCGTTCAAATTCGGAGTGTAGTTGACTCCGAACAATCATCTATGAATTTCACAACAATTGGATGAGTTATGGTTACTGCGCATGCGCGAACTTGAAGTTTTTTTTTGTCATAGCGATAACTCCGGAACTATTCTACCAATTCCGCTGAAATGTCCACTAACTGATTCTATTCGTCCATGTTACAAAAGTGAGGAAGCTATACTGCCCACCCAACTTGGCAGACGTTTTTCATATGGAGCTGGAGTATAAATAATTCTAGAGATATGAGTATGTGCATTTGAATCGTGCAAGGGACTCATATCACCTAGCTTTTCCCTGTTGAATTCATTACCTGTGTGAATGAATCAGTTTCAACATTTTCCAAATAAACTTGGCTAAAATCAGGGTTTTCTTCAATTCAAATGATAGCTCTCTCGGAGGTTCAATGCAATTCTCGTGTCACTTCGACAGCAATGGCAGAGACAAATCACAGTTCTCAGTTCTATACAGGAAAGGCTGTCCAGTTTTATCACTCGAATCTCCATGTGTGAGCAAAACTCCTAAAAACAGTGTTTAGTGAATTCAATGGAATCTTCGCAAGGTAGGAATTTTCCAATTTCGACCTCAAATTCGGATTAAACACCGATTTCTAGCTCGAAATTCCACCAACTTTAGCCACAAAACGGGTGCTCTAAATACTGGACCCGTTTTCGCTCTTCAGTTACCCCTCATGTTGTACTTTTTTGGAGCACTAAAAATATATATAAAATAACCATGCGCAGCACGGATACAAACTTCATTTTGGGGTATTTTTCTCACGATTTTTTGTAATGAAGTCCATTTTTCGACTCGTTCTAAATGTACTGTGAAATTTTACAAATGTACAAATTAACTCCTTGCACATTTTACAAATTTACTCTATTTTATTTACTCTATTCTTACTCTATTTTTCTCTTTTTACTATTTTCTCTATTTACCATTTTCTCTATTTACTCTATTTTTAATTTTTTCTAAATTTACTATATTTTTATGTACTCCATTTACCTACTATATTTTACAATTTTATAAATTTACTTATTGCAAATTTCACAAATTTACTCATTGCAAATTTTACAAATTTACTCATTGCAAATTTTACAAATTTACTCATTGCAAATTTTACAAATTTACTCATTGCAAAATTTACAAATTTACTCCTTGTTTAAGCACGTTGTTGTGTACACAAAAAAAAGTCGTTCCACATTGCGCACGAGCGTGAAAATGCCTTTTTCGGAATCTACGCGGGAAAAAATCATAATAATAACACAGTAATACTTTTTTTTAAATATATACCTACTGCGAATCACGGAAAATAAGTATATGGTATGTAACAGTAGGGGTACTCTGTGTATGGGGTATCCGATGAGCAGAAAAGGGCCTTGAAATTCAAAACTTATGACGTCACCGGCCAATGAACATGTTTGATGTTAAAAACGCTATTTCAACAGACTCTTTTGTATGTTGTATAAATTTAGTTAGCAACATAGTTCTTATTGGTCGATTTCCGTATTTATTCATTTTTCATTTAACCAGGCAATTAAGGTAGGTACCTACCACTTGATTTCAGATGTAAGGCATGCATTTCTAAAGAAAAAGTTATTTTGTTTCGTCCAATTTCTACGAAATCTAGCGTACCGACCTAATAGTCAACTCTACGTTTGGAAAACTGTTTTTTTTTTTTTTTTTTTTTTTTTAATAAGGATGACACCTTTTATTATTGTAATGTTGACGTCTGGTAGATTCCGACGGTCGAAGAATATTTAACGCTGAAAATTATGAAAATAACGGAGTAAAATCCACTAGGAAAACGTTGAATTCAATCGAGAAAAGCTATAAGCGTCTAATACTAAGAAGGTGTAGCTTTTCCCAATCAAATGCAACCTTTTCCATTTTTGTGGATTTTGAAAGACAAGAGTAGAATTTGTTTTGAAAAATTGTTGACTTTGATTGGAGAAGTGTTCAATTTCATTGGGAAAATGATGAATCTGATTTGAAAAGAGTTGAATTTGATTGTCATAACGTGGAATTTAATTAAGAAAATGTTGAATTTGATAGGGAAAACGATGAATCTGATCTGAAAATGTTGAATTTGACTGGGAAAATATTGAATTTGATTTTAAACATATTGAATGTGGATGGGAAAAATTTGATTGGATTGAAAATTTGTTGAAGTTGATTGGGAAAACGATGAATCTGATTGGAAAAATGTTAATTTTGATAGGAAAATTGTTTAATTTGATTGGGAAAACGTTGATGTTGTTTGGGAAAAGCTATAATATATTCGTCCAAGAAGGAAAGCTGTCTTGTCAGTCGTCAGCGAAGATCTCTGACACCACTGTATGTACATTTATTGTTAACTGCGGTGCTAATTCATGTTAGAAATAAATAATATTCTTACAAAAGTAGGGTTTTTTCTACTAAGCCGTTATGAGTAGAAAGCCAGTCGTCGTGTCGTCGTCGCCGTGAGGATCGTCAAGGTAGGAAAGAAGTCAAAGTAGGTACGTAAAATAAATATATTTAACATCTCGTCGTCTTAAATAAATAAATAAATTAAATAAATTACTGTACAATGGTTTTTTTTGGAAGGTGGGGAGAAGAGGGGGAAGTCAAGTCTCTTTGGTAGTCACTGGTCATTTTGTAAGGCGGTGCTAACTGTGGGGTGTCGACTCACGTGATCGTTTGGTTTCGAGGATGTCGTCGTCGTCGTCATCATCGTCGTCATCGTCGTCGTCGTCGTCGTCATCATCATCGTCGTCGTCGTCATCGTCGTCGGCGGCTGTGTCGGCGCTCGACGGGGCGGCGGCGGCGGGTTCGGCGGCGTTGGTGTTGAGCACGACGGTTTGTTGTTGGGAGGTGGCGGGCTCGAGGGGCTCGTCCTCGCCGGGGGCGGAGCCGTAGTCGCCGTTGTAGTCGACGTTGGAGGCGGCGAGTCCTTGGATGTTCGCGGGGACGGCGGGAGCGGCAGGGACGGCAGGCGCTGCGGCAACTACGGGCGCCGTGGGAGTCTCTTCGTCCTCTTCCTCGTCATCCTCCTCGTCGTCCTCATCTGAGAATAAAGTCAATTCAGGTAATCAAAAGGGCAAAAATTACATAATATTTTAAAATAAATAATACAATTAGGATTCAAATAATATTATTTATAATAAATAATCTTAGGGCGGGATTTATAGACGGCCCTCGAGTTTCAAGGAGGCCTTGAGATGGTCTCCTCGAAAATTGGAATCGGAATCCTTGAAGACCATCTCATGGTCTCCTTGAAACTCGAGGACGGTCTTTAAATCTTGCCCGAAATATTTAAAATTTGATGAAAAATTTACAATTCAAGGGTCGCTTCCTATTAAAGAAGGAAACTCCAGTTACAATTTCAGCTTTTTACATTGATTTTTTAAGTAAATTACCAGAAAAATTTGCAAAAACGTCGTTTTTAGAACTTTTTCCAAATGCTCTCAAAAATGGCTCAAACGTTTTTGATGTAATTCACATGAGATGATTCCTTTTTATTGTTAGATATAAGTGATATCGTCTCATCCCCAGCAAAATGTCTACACTGAGGGCCGTAATTGGCAAAAAACACCCAAAATAGCCATTTTTGGGTTCATAAATTAAGGGAAGTAGTAAGAAGGTCCGCACCAGGTCCCATCCTGTTAGTGAGTATTTCAACATTTTTAAAACTTTCAAAATATTGCAAAAATTCCAAAAAATTTTGGACCCATTTCGAAAGCTTCCCGAAAAATTACATTCATGCAGCATGAGTTGATGAGCGAATTTTCAAAGAATAATTTTAACCGATTTGGTGGGCGATTCTTGTAGGAAATTGCACGCTGATTCCGAATATACCATATATTATGTCCCTATGTTTAGGATTGTAATTGACACCAAAAACCTCAAAAAACACGTCTTGTTTTAAAGGTATTTTGCCTCTAAATTCACTCAATGAGAATTGAGTCAAAATTGAGATTGAAAATTGAGTCAAAATCGATAATGAAAATTGAGTCAAAATTGAGAATGAAAATTGAGAATAAAAATTGAGTTAAAATTGAGAATGAAAAGAGAAAATTGAGAATAACAAAAGAGAAATTTCAATTGAAAATGAAAAAATTTGAGAATGACAAAAGAGAAAATTGAGAATGAAAATTGAGTCAAAATTGAGAATGAAAATGGACTCAAAATTTGACCCCTTGGAGTAATCCAAAAATTCTAGCCAACAAACTCTCCTTTCTCTTGATATCATTGACATTTTAAAATTTTTTCTGGAGTTGCACATATAAAAAAAAAAAAAATGTATAGGTACATACGAAAAAATATTAAATTTCAGGAATCGTCCTAGAATAGTCTGAAATGGATTTCCATACAGAAATTTTTCAAAAATTTGCATTACTAAAATTTTGAAGCCATTGCAATAGATTCATTTTCATGGAAAATTCGCTGAAAATTGAAGTAAAAGTCAATTTTGTTCACTCATATTTTTAGAGGATTTTAAAGTATTATCGTAGCCGATTGTTGATTAGCTAGAACGAACGTTATCACATCAATCATCACCATCGATTGATTCGTCATTCAGTGATTAACATTAATAGCCCAATTAATAAATAAAAGTAGGTCACGCAAAGTAATAAAGAGTATTGCTCAATCATTTAGCACGTAAATTAAAAAAAAATCTGTGTAGACGATCTGAGCGTGAATGGTGCAACGGACTGATCCGTACCATTATTTTTACACAATAAAACAGAATAAGAAAGTATTCCAATTAAGTACGTGCCCTTTTAAATAACGAAATGACAGAATTAATTAAAAACCTGAAATAATATCCTTGATCTTGTTGATTACCTAATTAATTCCCTCGGACAGTGACACGCTACAGAATTGTACAATTTTTATCAAATGGTGGGTCGATAGTTATGGAAATCTTCATTAAGATGCTCAAAGCTGAAATAATATGGGTTCCAAATATTTTATAAATTTACTGTATTTAAATATTACCATTTGATAATTTTCCAAAGAAAGCTCATCAAGGTTCAGAATGCGAATAAAAATTTGATATATTAAAAAATTACGGAAAAAGGAAGGTTTCGTTCATTTCGGTCAGCACAGACATTTTTTGGAATTCCCAGGGATGAACATTCAAAATTGTTTAAAATAGTTAGTATATAATTAATGCCAAAATGAGGTTCATTTTTACACGAAATCTTGTGTTATTGTCCAGATATAACTGAGGTCTTCAGTGACGTAGGCAGGAAAGGTAGGGGTTTGTCAATAGTTCTTCTCTACTCACTAAAGCCCTACCTAACTCACTATTAACCAATAGACCGTGTATTTTGGAGAAGATCATTCAACCGATTGACGATTCAGATGGGTGAACCGGAAAAACGATTTTTTCGAGATGAGGAGACTAGAATTGAGGGATGGTTTGCATGTTTGAACCGTCGCACCTCCCAATACGAAGAAACTCATTCTTCTTCTTCTTCTCATATGAAGGTTTTTAAACTACCTAGTTTTTTTGTCTTTTGATGTATTAGTAGGTACTTTCAGGGTCAGTCTGGCCATTGGGTGCACCGGGCAATGCCCCCAGTCCCAGGGGCCCCAGGAGCCATCTCGGTTTAAAAAAATATAAAATAATAATAATTAAAAATAAAAAGTTTAAAGCAGACATTTAGTAAGTAAGAAATGGCCCTTCAGCACGAACCCTTTTACCGCCTCCTCCCTTACCTATAAAGGCGGGTTTTCACGCTACCAAATAGATGCACTCCTAATTTAATTAACTGTCAGTTACTTATGTGTGAGTTATCCGATATCCGCCATTGGCCATCTTTCTTGGCCGGTTGAGCCTTCAAGAACGGCATTACTTACTAAGGTGCATTATTAGACGTCAAAAGTTGTATTTTAATTAATAATTAATTCAATAAATTTATCAATTATGTAAATTATATTCTCCTAATCAGGAGTCCGAACAGTGATGGGCTTTGTGTTTCGTTTTGTTCGGTTGGCGTCTTGGACGGAATTGGCGAATGACAGACGACACCCTTTTCAACGTCACTTTCCCGCCAAATTGCGATAATAAATATTTCAATAAATTTACTAAAATTGCAGATACACTACTCGTATTTTTGCCGTACGTCTTCATTATTGTTTCCTTTGAGTCATCTTTCAGAAGAAAAAATTAAAAAAATTGATAATTGATGATAATTTCCCTATTATCATCACCTCACCTACCTACCGAACACCTAATTCAATTAACTGTCAGTTACTTATTTCTCTGGGTTACCGGATATCCGCTTAGTTAAGACGTTGGCCATCTTTTTTGGCCGTTTGAGTCTTCAGAAAGGGCATTACTTAATAAGGTGCATTTTTAGACGTCAAATGTTGAATTTTAAGGATTATAAAATTTATTTAATAGGGTAATTATTCTATTTAATAGGGTAGGTCCTCAACAATAGGTAATTTTGATATTGAAGGTAATATTCAGCTCATTTTAGGCCATTTACTACATGCCTGGATCTTTTTAATCAATTTACTGTAATGATTTTGAATGGGATAGTTCTATTAACCAGAGCAGGTCAACTACCGAATGGATGCACACCTAATTCAATTAACTGTCAGTTACTTATCTGTGGGTTCCGGATATCCGCTTAGTTAAGACGTTGGGCATCTTTTTTGGCCGTTTGAGTCTTCAGAAAGGGCATTACTTAATAAGGTGCCTTTTTAGACGTCAAATGTTGAATTTTAAGGATTATAACATTTATTTAATAGTTAATTTTAAGTATGTTGATCGTAGAGTAAAGTAGTGATGGAATTGTTGAGGGTCGATCAATGAAAGAAGTGGGTGCCAACGATTTTAAAGGCCCTGAAGATGGAGAAATAAATTCTCCGAAACGTTGGCACCCACTTCTTTCATTGATCGATTCTCAACAATTCCATCACTACTTTATTTAATAGGGTAATTATTCTATTTAATAGGGTAGGTCCTCAACAATAGGTAATTTTGATATTGAAGGTAATATTCAGCTCATTTTAGGCCATTTACTACATGCCTGGATCTTTTTAATCAATTTACTGTAATGATTTTGAATGGGATAATTCTGTTAACCAGAGCAGGTCAACTACCGAATGGATGCACACCTAATTCAATTAACTGTCAGTTACTTATCTGTGGGTTACCGGATATCCGCTTAGTTAAGACGTTGGGCATCTTTTTTGGCCGTTTGAGTCTTCAGAAAGGGCATTACTTAATAAGGTGCATTTTAGACGTCAAATGTTGAATTCTAAGGATTATAACATTTATTTAATAGTTAATTTTAAGTATGTTGATCGTAGAGTAAAGTAGTGATGGAATTGTTGAGGGTCGATCAATGAAAGAAGTGGGTGCCAACGATTTTAAAGGCCCTGAAGATGGAGAAATAAATTCTCCGAAACGTTGGCACCCACTTCTTTCATTGATCGATTCTCAACAATTCCATCACTACTTTATTTAATAGGGTAATTATTCTATTTAATAGGGTAGGTCC
>JAEMON010000012.1:5281285-5302252 GCA_030264115.1 Lygus lineolaris
ACTGTAATGATTTTGAATGGGATAATTCTGTTAACCAGAGCACGTCACCTACCGAATAGATGCACACCTAATTCAATTAACTGTCAGTTACTTATCTGTGAGTTATTGGATATCCGTTTAGTTAAGCCGTTGGCCATCTTTTTTTTTCCGATTGAGCCTTCAGAAAGGGCATTACTTAACCGGAGCATGTCACCTACTCAGTACATGCTCACCTGATTCAATTAACCGTCAGTTACTTTTCTGTGAGTTATCGGATATCCGCTTGGTTAAGCCGTTGGCCATCTTTCTTGGCCGGTTGAGCCTTCAGAAAGGGCGCGTCTGACATCCGCTGCCCCACTTGCCTTCTCCAGTCTCCGGTGAAAGGCAACAAACCCTGTTTGTCTTCTTTCACGCGAGTCTTATTTTGGATCGACTTCTTTTTTTTCCCTTCTTATCAACCTCATCCTAAAAGGAATCCTCCGTCAAAGTCAACTTTCTAAGTTCAGGGACGGCGGACGTCCCCAAAAAAGGAGGTTTTGAAAGGACTGCCCTGGTTATTATTTTATCCGGTATTTTTTACTGGTCAAGGGCTCCTCACGACCGGTCGTCGTGCCCAAAGAAGCTGTATCCGAAAAACGAAAAATCCAAACCTGCAGTATGAATTATAGAGCGAATTTACAAAGAACTAAACACTTTCTAGCACGCTTGCACACATAAACATAATTTGATATATTTTGCTTTTTCACAACTGAAGGTGAGGGAGTAATTTGTTCAAGAAATTGGAAAAAATGAGTCTACTAAAATCAAAATTTACATTTGTTTTTCAGGTTTAAAAGCTTCCTATACAAATTTGGTTCCGTGTCTGTCTGTCCGTCTACGGCCAATTCCTCGTCCTCGACCCGTTTTCGCTAAAATTTTAAGGGTAGTTGGGGGCCGGTCTCAAGCGCATTGGCTATGAATTTTATCGCGATTGGATCAGTGATGGCACCTTGAAATTTGTCGTTATACAAATTTATTATAACCTACGTCCATATCAATATCAAAATTACCGATTAAAAGGGACCTACTTACCCAATTTATAATCCATAAAACGAGTGAATTATTACCTTTCAATATTATGCTATGTGAGAAAGCTAAACTGCCCAGCCCACCCAACTTGACAGACTTTTTTTACCCAAATTTCTGATCAGGATCATTGACGGATTATTATTGTAGAGAATTTTCGGCTGATTCCGAATACCTCTTAATACTTCTTAATACCAGCTGTCAAGTTTTGTAGCGTTTCAGAGCTAGTCAGTCACAGCAAAAGCATGTTTTATGATGCCATAAAGTGAATTTTAAGAACCATTAATTTTCCAGCATGTTCGAAAAAAGATCACGTGATTTCTATGTGCTGCTGATATTCAATAATCATTCAATATACAAAACATTGGTTGAACTAGCATTCTCAGCCCTTTTTCTCAATGAAAAAGCCCTTTTTCTAAAAAGTTCAAAATGTAGTCATTCAGGATGATAAAAGGAATAGATAGGAATATAATGACGGGAATGGATTCTTAAGGTTTCAAATAATATTCTCAAAACAATTTTGATTCTCAAAAAAACTTTATTAACATCCTGTTCGGAAACAGCGATAAATAAAAATTACAGTCACAAATTTTTTAGATTTTTTGTTTCACTCAGTACGAATTTGTACAAACCAATTGTCATGATAACAATCACAAAATGGAATTAGTTCTAGAGAGCTTCTGAGGATTATACAATGTCACAAAACAATAATTACAAAATCTTCAAAATAAATTAAAAACGTTTTTTCTACTGCAACTAGTTACATGACACTTTGTACTTGTTTGAAAATATTAGACTGAAACCTTAAGTCTTTGGTTATTTTGTACTTACAAATAAATAATAAATTAAGAATAAATTAAATAAATAAGTCTTCAGCGTCCAAAGTTCAGGATCATTCTAAAAAAAGAAAATAGAGCATTATGAAGTGACTAGCCGTTTTAATGAAGGGATTTATATTAGGTAGGTATTTCAAAATTCTGGCAGGTTTTAGCTTCCATTTTGGTATTGAGGATTTCAGGGCAATGAAGGAAAATTGGATTGTTAAGAGACCATTATTCATTAGATAAGTCTAGGAGGAGGTCTAAGCTTCCTACCTAGTATTAGGCAAGTAAACATAAAAATAATGCTATAGTAGATAGGTATCTACCTGTATAAAATAATCGGAAATAAATATTAGTACGAGATAAATCGTACAAAAATAATATAAAAATTAAAATAGCATCATATAAATATTATTGAATTAAGTTGATAAGAGGGCTTTCGAGAAGTCCAAAAATTTACTTCACTTTGTTGAAAAAGTTATAATTAATTTTCCAATCGTCTAGGGTAAAACGCAATTTTCATTCATTTGATCTGGATTTGGATTAATATGATTTAATATTGATTATTAATATTGTTAAATCTTTATATTGATAAGGAAAATGGTTAAACCTACTTTGGAAAACCGTTCAATTTTATTTGGAAGCGCCTTAGGGAGGTTTAGTTAACCGTTAATTCACATTGGAAATGCGATGTGTATCTATATTACTTATACCTTATATTGCAGTTAAGTTAAAAGAATATATAAATTTAAAAAAATATTTAGAAAAAAATATAATAAAAAATAAAAAATGTAAAATAATAAAATCAAATTAGTTGGTACTGAAGTCCTTGTTCATGAAAATTGAAAATGAGGAGAAGATACCAGATTATTAAAAGTATTCGTTCCTTGAAATACTATAACTAGTTAAAAAAAGACACAAGAATACCAGTCTTATTCTAGTGTCTTAAATTCGTCTTCTTGGGATCCCCTTTATGAACTAATTTGGTATGCTTCCCTCCTTCCAGAATGTTGGGTAACTTTACCAATTTAAACTACTTGTTATTCAAAAACTCAAAAAAAATAGAATAATTTGATAAATAACTTATAAATTAAATTATTCAGAAATTAGAATAATTTGATGGGATGTTCTTTTGAGAAAATTTCTATAACTATGGGGCGGCTTCTTAGGTAATTACATAATGTATTCCTGGACAGGTATTCGAAAGATACAAATGTATTCATCCGTTACATAGTCAGCTGATTCCAAAAATGCGTGTATATTTTGCATATAAATGCATGTTTTAGGTGTCGCGACATAATTTTGTGTGAAATTCATATTACTACATATTTCCACATTTTATTTTTTTAATTGTAGGAATGATTTATATGATGAAAACAGCAAAATAAATCTTTGCTCAGATTCCCTTTTTCAACACTTGAAATGGTGAAATCGTCATGGCTGCCGACAATGCTGGTCAGTGAAAGGGGAACCCCAAAAACCAACCTTTTTTTTTATCCCAAATTTAAAATGAATTCCTTATTTTCGAGTCATTTTATATTTTATTATTTTAAAATATAAAAAATATAAAATTTAATATAAAAATGTATATTTTGAAGTTTAAAGGGCATATTATGACATGTAAACGACCTGATTTAGGTGCTTACAACATAGATTCTTTAGGGAGGTAAAAATCCGCACCCTAGTTAACGATTCCTACGTGATTTTGTAAATATACCAAAAACAGCTTAGCGTGATAAATTTGGAGGGTAGTTTGGGATTGGTCTGTGAACGCCCCTTGTGGGAATTTCATCGTAATCTGTTTAGTAGGAGCCGTTTTGTATTTGTGAAGGTCAACGTAAAAAAACAACAACAAAAAGTTGGGAAAATCGTAATCATATTGATGTTTGTCGATTCAGAAATCTATCACGAAGTTTTCACTAGGCCAAACTTTAAGTCTTTAAACGCTTTTTAATGGCAATTAAAATGTCAATATTATTTCGATGGCCTTGTTATTGATAGTGAGGTACGACTAATATAATATGTGCCATACCAAGTATAAGTATTTCCTTGTTACGATATGTGAGGAAGCTAAAGGTAACGCCCACCCAGGAGACGTTTCTTTTGAGTCAAAATCATGACAAACTATCATGATGTAAATTCTAAATGGAAAGATTCTATGGAAATGGAAATTCTATCTTCTATCAACCCTGTCTGCCTTTGTCTTTGGTGTGTAGATGAATATGCGAATAATAGCTTCCCTAGCTTCGGTTGTGAGGGAGCCAAATAGAGAGTGATTTGGTGAGATATTGAAAATAAAAGTGTCAGTGCAATAAGAATTACCTACTTTCCGAAAAATCGTATTTACGCTAACAACATTGAACAAATCAATTAATTTCAAACGACAATAATTATTTAATTCATAATTTATTTTTGAGAGAAAATTTATGACCTTTTATAATTTTGAAAAAGTTATTTGAGCGTTGTCAGCGGTATATACCACCTATTTTGACACGTTATGTGACTTTGGCATAATAATCACATGTTGACTACGTACTTGATAGGAACCCGGATATCGAAATTTTAATTTTTGGATTATAATGACAAGATTCCAACTAAAATAAACATAGAACACATAGTTATCCGAATAATAATGGTATTTACAACATGGATCTCGGTTTTTAGCGAAATATTGAAGAAAAGTAAGTAGATTTGTGGGTACCTGATTGTATATTACAATGTGACAATTTTAAACATTTTAATTTATAATTTTTATTTAATTTTATTTTATTCTATTTTTATTTTTATTTTTATTTTTTATTTTTCATTTTTATTTTTCATTTTTATATTTCATTTTTATTTTTCATTTTTATTTTTTTAATTTTAATTTTTAATTTTTTATTTTTTTAATTTAAAAAAAATTTAAAATAGGCAAAGTAGATACTCTTAAATCCATATAGACTTACATATTCATTAAACATTGTGTAAAAGTGGAAACGGTATAGAAAAATACAAAATGACGACGAATTGTCATCACTCATCAATAACAAATGAAAGGATGAGTTGGATGGATGAGGGGTTAATTTTGGATTTTAATGGTCAGAAACTGTTAAGAATCGGTTGATTTTGGAACTAACCACGTTTAAAAGACCTGTAAGATGTTCGGAAGCAGCGCAAAATGAGAATAGATTAGAATTAAAAAGAATTAGAATTGGTTATTAGAAAAAATTAACTAGTTAATTAAAAGTGAAAAGAATAGTCCATCTAACAATATTCTGATTGAATTATTTAGGTCAAAAATAGCTGAAATCCATTCAAATTGTCGGAAAAAGCTGGACGTTTTTGAAAAAATTCGCTCATTAAGTCATACTTTATGGCAGACACTTTTCCTATGTTGGATCAGTTGGAACCTTGTCAAATCACGTTACTATCACTAGCTCAACTGAACAGTTGCTCACCTCCAAGGATGTCATCGAAAAACCGTTCGAAGTAGTCCTCATCGTCATCATCATCGTCGTCGTCGTCGGCCGCCGTATCGTCGTCATCGTCATCGTCGTCATCATCGTCTCCTAGGTCGAGATCGACGTCATCGTCGTCATCATCGTCGTCGTCGTCATCGTCATCCTCCTCCTGGGGGGCGGCGGCGACGGCTTGCACTGGTTGCTCCGCCTGCCGCGACGTCGCGACGGCGTCGACGGGTACGGCGGCGACTGGCGCGGGGGCGGCGCCGGAGGGGAGAGGAGATCCAGCACAAGAACCAGCCCAAACGCACAGGGTGGTTAACAGCAACCAACCTATCCTCATCTCTATCCTGAAATCAAAAGGGAAAAACATTATTTAAAAAAAGTTCAATTCATGCAGCATGATTTGATGAGCTAATTTTCAAAAAAATAATTTAAACGATTTGGTAGGTGATTTTTATACTAAATTTCCGAGTATACCATTATGTTCCTGTGTTTAAGAAGGCAATTTACACAAAAAAACCTAAAAAACGCGTTTTTGCGATTTTTGACTCTAAATTTGCAAAATTTGAACCCTTGGAGTACTCCGAAAATTCTGGCCAACGAACTCATCCTTTCTTTTGATTTTAATGAAATTTTGACATTTGTTCGGATTTTTAGCTCGATTCTTCGGTCAGATATCGTTTGGAGTGACACATATATAAATATATATACATATAAAAAAGTGTTAAATTTCACGAATCATTATAGAATGGCTAACGGGTATTTCATTAAGACCATTTTTTAAAATTTGACTATTAAAATTTTGAAGCCATTGCAATTGCTTCATTTTCTTCGAAAATTCGCTAGTAGTTTCAAGACTACATTCAAAGAAGTGATTCACGTTGAACGGAATGTAGATACAGCAGCTACCTAACATACGGACAGATGTTAATGACCTCAGTAAATGGTATGCTCACATAATCCATTCAAAGAAAAAGCCTGACCAAGAAATTTCTCCAACTCCAACCGTCAACCGTCAATCCAAATCTACCTAAATTAAAAAATCACGAAATACCTATATACCTAGGCTTCCTCAAACCTTCAGTTGCCCAGTAAACATGTTATGTTAGAGTGAACTACTCCTTCAAAATCTCTTCAACTCATGTAAGTAGGTAACTACTTGTAATAACGTAATAAACTAAATAGTTCAATATACCCAGATATTCTTTATATAATACTTACAAGATATTCTTATAACTACTTTCTCAAATAATGTCTTTCATAATTTTTTCTAATATACATTCATTGTCTCTCTTTGTTGCCCTTGGAAATGATGAAATATAGCGTCGAAACGTTGGGATTATCATGACTTATTTCTGACCGGATCTCGATAAAAACTACAGCTTTTGCTCCTAGATATACATCAACGGTCGATACAACCACCCCACCATACACACATGTATACATACATAAATATATATATTATACATACAAAAAAGTGTTAAACTCCAGAAATCATTTTAGAATGGTCTGAAACGGATTTCCATGGAGAACATTTTTGAATTATCTTTTTACAGGCTCATCAAGAGATTCAAAAGATTGCACCTTAGCCTGTGTTTTGTGGCCTTTTTTTGAACTTTAGAGATTCTTGGGGTTTTATTGGTATGGTTGAAGCGCTTCTGACCCTCATTACCACAGAAAACAATTTGTAATTAGAATTACCGTTTGCGCAACTAGGTTATGCCCTAGATGGTTCAATGCCAATTTCAATGTGGATCACTGGGAGCCACTGCCCATGCTCGAACGTAAAAATCCTCACAACATCAATCTCTCAATTTTGCACAAAATCGGTGGACAGTTAAAGAATGACCTCTAGATGATCTCCTGTATAAAGTTCATCGTGATCGGATGTCCATTGGGCATGCGCAAACGTGAAGTCCTTGCAACAAGCATAACTTCCACAATTTTTATCTTCTGATTTCAAAAATACCTATTTGGCGTATTAATATAGACAAATAAAAAGAAAACGGAGTTAAATAGAAAAGCGTAGTCTATTTCCACGAAAATAACCAATAACCAGTTTATTTTTGTGGAAATAGACTACGTTTTTCTATTTAACTCCATTTTCTTTTTATTGAAATGGGTTTCCACAACTTCTTCGCGAGTGATTTAGTTCGTAATATAGACAAATTTCATTGATCTATACAATCACATTTGGATACGAGAAAGTTATACCCCACTTATAGCCACACTCACTTAGTAGAAGTTTTTGAATTGTTTTCCCAGGATAACGTTATAACAGTTTCGTGGATCGTAAGATGAGGTCGTGAGTTCGCATCTATTTTGATCGTTCGTTCCGAGAGATGAAACAAAAGACGTAACTCCTAGTGCCAGTCATTAGGCCGGCGCCGTTTCGACACCTGGAAAGCGGAACCAGTTAAAACTGAACAATGTGGCTCTTCTGTTTTTACGTCCCTTTGTCATCAACGCGAGAGCACTAGAAGGGCGTAAGTGAACGCAGTAAAGTCACTGAACGGTAAATTTCTCCGTTTTCCAGAGCCAAACACACGGTTTACTTGATAGCACGGAAGGCAGTAGAATCTGACTGTACATTCCTGACAGTAAGTGAACGATATAAATACGAAATACTCATAGTTAAGGTGACCAACAAAGGTCCTTAATAAGGACCAAGGACATAAGGACCCTTAATAAGGACTCCTTATGGAACAGATCCATATGAAGAAAAATAAACACTATTTTCTAGAGAACGGTTCTCATTCAAGAAACACCTGATGGTGATGCTAATTTCAGACATTAATATGCCTCTTATTATTATTTTGCAACCTATATTGTGCCATATCTTCTCCTGCGGATAGTATAGGCAGTAATAGATAGCACGATTTAGTTTCCTGGACAAATTTAGTTTTTCCCAATTTCACATTTCACAATTCACATCTCGAGTAAGCAGGGCCGTCGCCATGGAGCAAGAAATAGAGAAGAAAGAAAAGGAAAGAACCAGGAGGAGGTTGGGGTTTCCCAATAACTTGGAGTTCCCATACTCTAAAATTCTGAGGTTTTTGAAAAGTTCAAAAAAGTTTGATTTCTCCCAAGCAAGGGAACAGTCCTGCTTGTATTATCCCAACTTAGATTAATCCAAATTTTGAAGAGACAATTTTTCATAATTCCCCAATTTCGGCTGCTTTTTCGACTTGGAAAAGTTAGGAAATTTCGGGCAGTGAAGATAGAAACAAATAATAGGTAGTAACAAAAAATAAATTAAATAAAAAAATTAAAACAATTAAAATGAGAGGAAAGAGAAGGAGAGGGAATAAGGAAAGGGAAAGAACCAGGAGAAGGTTGGGATTGCCCAACATGCATAACTTGGAGTTCCCAAACTCTGAAATTCTAAGTTTTTGAAAAGTTAAAAAAAAGTTGGATTTCTCCAAACTAAGGGAACAGTCCTGCAACGGTTACAGTTACATTTTTATTGTATAAGATCTTTTGTTCATTTAAATTAAGAGTTTATTTACATTTTTATTGTATATTTCATTCGCATTTCAATGCTTTATTTCTTAATAAGCACAATACTATTTATAAGTTGTTTCGTTTCATTTGTATTGAATATTCCTATACATAATGAATATGGTTATTATTTTTTTAATATTACCAAAATTTATTTTTGTTTGTGCATACCCTATTGGGCATCTTTGGATAGTTAAGTAGGAAAATAAATATATTATAGTAGGAACCAACCCTTGTCATTCATTTTTTTGAGAAACGGGAAATTTTGCTGGTGGAGTTGGGAAAATTTGGATCTCCCCCCCCCCTCCCATTGGGTTCCTTCTCCCTACGGCCCTGCGAATTAGATTGGGAACTAAACTAGTCTGGTCTGAATGGAAAATGCTGAGTATGTTCCCAACATTAAGGTGAAATTCACGTGGATATTTTCCACAAACAAAAGTGCTGGTATGTATGGGGGTTAATTTCAATTCATGTTCGGAAATCCAAATCAGCTGCACATTTGGGAAAAGTTCATTTTAGTCCTGCGAGTATTCCAGATCTGTTTCCAGCTTAATTTTATGCTAGTCTGTTTGGCCGCCCAAATTGCATTTTCGGAAAATGGGTTCTCACTCTCGTTAAGGAGTGTAAAAAAGTGAGTAAAAATTCATAGTAACAGCTTTGGAGGCTAATGAGTGGGAGTGGAACCGTCATAATGGTTGGTTATACATGCGGGCCTGTACATGAAGGCTCTGGAACGAATGTGATCAACGAACTGACTCACAAAGCAGGTTACTTATCACTCTATGAAACTATTCGTTAGTGGGTGTATAATTGGATTGCGGCCGTATTAGTAAAGTGAGGCAAAGGCAGGTTAGTTAGTTGCGGGCATTTGAGCACTTGTGGAACCAGGAAAACTGTCATATTCATGTCATAGGCAGGCATGATGTTCGAAGTAGCGTACGCACGGCTTTGTAATCAAAAAAGTTCCAGTCATGCAGCATGAGTTGATGAGCGAATTTTCAAAGAATCATTTAGGCCGATTTGGTGGGTGATTATTATAGGAAATTTTGCTCTGATTCCGTGCATATATGTTTAAGATGGTAATTCACACCAAAAACCCCAAAAAATACGTCTATTGACCCTTAATTTTCAAGATTTGACCCCTTGGAGTACTCCAAAAACCAACGAACTCGAAGAAGCCAACGAATTCATATTTTCGTTCGTTGTTATTGACATTTTGAAATTTTTTTCGATTTTTCGGATCGATTCCAGGGTCAGATATCGTCTGGAGTGACAATACATACATACACAGACGTATATGCACAAATAAAAAGTGTTAAACTTAAGGAATCGTTTTAGGATGGTATAAAACCGATTCCAACATTCCATGGAGAATTTTTGTGGAACGTTCCATTGTCCAATTTGGAAAAATGTTTTGGAACATTTTTTGGAACATGTGGGACTTTTTTTGGAACATTTTTATTTGAATCATTTTTTGGAAGAAGTTTGTTTTGAACATTCCATTTTTCAATTTGGAACATTCCATTTTCTTCCAATTTGGAACATTCCATTTTTTTTAACATTCCATGGAGAAATTTTTTTAAATTTTGCATTATTAAAATTTCGAAGCCATTGCAATAGCTGAATTTTCTTCGGGAATACGCTATAAACATAAATCCAACTTCACCCCTGAAGATTAGAAGAAGCGAATTCCGTTCTGCGTCAAAAGGGCTAAAGCCGTATCGCCTTTATCAACGCAATACATCCAATGAAGGTTTTGGGCAAAATTAAGAGATTGGTGACCTTATTTTATCGGTTGGTAGCCCTGAAATGCCTCAAAAAAAGAAATAAACAACCCAACAAAAGTCTGTCAAACAAGTAGATCCTATCAAGGCCAGTTTAAGGGTGCTGTTGAATTCGTATTACTGACCTTTGTTTTCTAACGATCTAGTGCTTGTCTTTTCATTTTCGACTCTGACTAGTGGCTGTTCTTAATTTGCCTTGAAAGTTCATTCATTTGATTCAGATTCATTTGAGAAGGATTAGTACAGAAAACGGATTATCAACAAATCCTGTGAATCTCAAACGCTTCATCCATAACAAGTCGTATCAAAGCCTTGTAACACATATTTTTATGAACTCAACGACCTCACACAGCACGTCCTATCAAAGGTCCTTTCAAGTTACCTACTTATTTTGAAGTTCTATCGACGCTTATTCTAAATAAATCGAGAAAATACCTCATACCTATTAGTAAACCAGGTTGTCTAGTGATGGGATAATTGCGTAAACTTCGTTAATAATGGTGTAGGAACCATGAAGTTTGGCAACGTTTTTTGCCTATGTTGATAAAACTGGAAAGTTTGATACTGGAAAGTTGATAAAAACTTCATTGGATGTGTTGCGTTGACAGAGGCGATATTCTTTTGGCAAAATACTCTGCCAAGCGGAAATGGCACGTAGCTTCCTCGAAATCGGATGAAAACTGTGGTTATTAGGGCTGTAACAACGACATTTAGTGTATTCCACGTTAGCGCATGAGCAGAGTCTGCTAATGAAATTCATATGCACCCCTAAGGGCACCATAAGGGCCCCTACCCGCATACACCCAGAAAATGTTTACGAAACACTTCGGATGAAAACTCTGTAAGATATGGAAATAACAAGGAAATGAGGTCAGCTAGACTGACAGACACGGAACCAAATTTCAATGTTGGAGGACAACAAATTTTTGGATTCCGAAAGTAAAAACAAAGCTTCCTCTACCTCCGAGAGGCTCAGAAGCCTCAAATGCGTCATGTTTGTTGAATTCCTACCAAAATCTGTTATTTGGTTCTAAAAACAAGTTTGAAAGAAGATTTCTTTTGCTTCCTCAATACCGAAGGTAAGAAGGTATGTATTCGTGCAAGAAATTAAAAAAAAAATTCGTGTCCTCCAAAATCAAAATTTCCACTTGCTTTTTACGTTTCACAGCTTTCTGAACAATTTTCGTTCCGTGTCTGTCGGTCTGTCTGTAGCCAATTCGCGTGTTCCAGGCAAAACTGTATGAAGTTATAGTCCGAATTTGATGTAATTTTCTTGGATTGTGCGGGTTAGCCCCGTTACTGTCTCCTATGTATTTCATCGACATCGGACCATTAGCGCGAGCGCAGGCGAAATTTGAAAATGTGTCTCACGGCCATAACTCCAAAACTAGGTACCTACTCGTCTAACTGTGAAATTTTCAGAGATATTTTAAGGGGTAGCCCCTATAGAAAGTCCCCTTTTAATTTCATATCCATCGGACCCCCCCCCTAGTAGCGTGTGCCCATGCGCAAACGTGAATCTCCTGAAACGACGATATCTCAGTTCCTATAATGGACCGATTTCGCTCAAACTCGGAGGGTAGTTGGGAGCTGACACAAGATCTATTAATTTCATTACGGTTGGATCAGTAATAGCACACTTTAAATTTGTTGTCGTCATAGGGAAAGCTCCGGAACTATTCTACCAATTTCGCTGAAATGTTCACTAACTGATGACAAAACTGAGCAAGCTATACTGCCCACCCAACTTGGCAGAGTTTTTTTCTAATTCTTCATCTTCTTCATAACAAGAAGAAACGATACCTGAAACTGATATCCGTGGAAAAGTGCGTAAATCGTTAACTGAACGTAATTTGATGTGATTTAAAAGACCCTTGAGAGAAATTGCAGAGGAAAGTGTGACTGACGGTATTACAGACGAATATTGCAGCGCTCGACTGAATGGAAAGCATGACCAACCGCCCAATAAACCCCGGCATTTCTACTGCCACTGGCGAGACTTCACTCTGTTATTATCCGGACGTTGTACGGGAAGAGTCATCTCATCCGAGGGAGTGAGGAAATTAATGAATCACCCGTGAAAGCATCAAAAAGCTCTGATGATTTTCGAAGAAATGAAGCTATTTCAATGAGTGCAAACATTTTGGAAAAAAAGCTTCGGAATACCTCACGAAATTTTTTTCTTTCAAAGAACACTTTTAGCGAATTGTCAATAAAAGTTCAGCCAATGCGATGGCTTCAAAATTTTAATAATGCACAATTTCAAAAATTTTCTCCATGGAAATCGGTTTGATACGATTCCTAAAGTTCCAAACTTTTTCATGTATATATTTATATTATAGGTCTATATAAATAGGTATACATATCCAGACGATATTTGACCCTGGAATTTATCTAAAAAATCCCCAATAAAAATTTCAAATGTCAATAATGACAAAAAAAGGATGAGTTCGTTGGCCAGGGTTTTGGAGTACCCCAAGGGGTCAAATTTTGAATATTAAGAATCACAAAAAGTGTTTTTTGAGGATTTTGGTGTACATTTCTCTCTTAATAGAATTATATGAGTTATAATATAAAATTTTCTACTAGATCTAGCCCACCAAATAGGTACTTACTTACCCAATTCTGTTAATAAGAAAAAAACCGAAAATCGGCTGTTGTAATAAGCCGAAAATTCCGGAAAATTGGTTAAAATATTATATTATTGAAATGTACCAACAGTAAAGATCCCTAAACTCTTGCCCCAACCCTTCTGCACTCAGATTCTCCAAATCTTGGATGAGATTATTCTCTAATATGTAATAAATGTTTAATTATAAGTAGGTTTCATTAAAAATCACTTGAAATTCTAGAACTTTTAAAAACTTATTCTAAGCTAATCTTTATGAAATACAATCAAAAAGATAGATCTATCAGAGGATAGATGGCCTATTGTTGGTGCTTTTATTGAAATTTTGAGATTTGATTTGCCCTTTTTTGAGCTTTTTTTAGCGTCGTACTTAAAGGTTTTAATTGTTTTTTAACTAGTGGCTGTGAACAATGAGCTGAAGGGTTTGTTTAAGAAGATGTTGTTGGATTTTAATACATGTTACTTGATTGGTTTATGCAACCTGTTCGACCTGTTGTGACTGCTTGTTTTGTACCACATTGACGTATTCGAGTTTTGCTCGGATGATCCGCTCTATATTTTTGATTGAATATTTCTACCTCCTGGGCCGCATCCCGACTGTATACGTTAAATATCCATGAGGAATAGAAAGCTCACTTCAAACCAGTATAGGCTAACATTTGTAGCAGTCTGGTCGAGGTATATAGTAAAAACATAAACCATCAGTCCAGACTATACATGTAAGTACAAGATACAGAGTGCAGTTCAAAATCCAATCATCTTTCCTGAATCCATGGTTAAGACGTGATTCCATGCAATTTGGCGTGATGCCGGCAAAGTTCGTGTGTATTTTTGGGGAATTAATAAATTTACTATTATGAAACAGAAGGTCGTACAATATCAGTATCCCATGAAACAATAGCTGGCAGTACCATTTTAATGAATTTCATTCGGTGTCTTATAGTTGTCTATCAAAATTGACTCCACCCCCCACCATTACCCCCACTACAACGAATTTCAATAATTAGAATCAGTTATAGGTACAAGTTGTACAAGAATATTAATAAAATCGTGAGTATGTCTGTTTATTTTCCATTTTATTGTCCTTATTATTTTCCGTTTCATGCTATCTATGGATTATTATTCAAATAAGTCCAATCATGATGTTATACCCTCGAAACGTTCTCAACTTTAAGCGGAGAGTTTTTTCGCGTAAATCCGTAAACCGTTGGATTGGGACAGCCTCAGTCTCTCGAATGCAATAGAACCAACAGGAATCAATGGAATATGTAATTATAGTGAATAATTACAAAACAATTATGTGATTCCAATACTTAGATTAAAATGCAAAAGGCGGCAATTACATCATAACTGTTGTGTAATTTCTCACTCTAGTTACATGTTTTATTGATTCCCGTTGGTTCTGTGGCATTCTGGAGACTCAGGCGGTTCTAAGGTGTGGTTTAACGTAGGTATTTATTGGTCAGAGCCTCAATTACAACAAAAAACAAAACTAATTGAAACATGGCGTTTGTTATATTATGTGATTGAACTGTAGTTAAGGTACAAGAAAAGTATTATTATAGTTAGCTGTGGGTACTTTGAAACAGGTTAGGGAATTAATGTAGTACCTATGTATGGAGATGTACCATTAGTCCAAACCCAGCAGCTAGCCGTATTTTAAAAATCAAGAAAGATAGGGACGAGGACAACGAATTTAAAGACTCCATTGAGGGACAAAAGAAATGCCGCACACTATATAGCCTACGTGAGAAAGTTTAATGTGATTCGTATTCTATAATATTCTGTGGAACGAACGGAGCTGGTAAGTACGTCACGAATTTCATCTAGAACGGAATGTCAGAAGACGATGAGGTCGGTAGCCGACCCTGGCCGTCACGGACGCGGTCATCTCGTGCATATCGGGTCATAATCTTCGTCTGAGAACGGTTTGAGAACAACAATCATCGTTCTATTTCCTTAACGCCTGTATTGTACGGTATCTTCGCTTTGAAATACAGGATAGCCAGAATGTATTGGAATTTATTTAGACTCGTAAAGAGGATTGGATCGACCAGTGAGAAAAACACTTGAACACAAAGCACTTGAATGAACACGAATTATGACACTTTGCACACCTGCGCAATGCGCGAAATGTTATTTTTTATGTAGGACGATTATTTCCAATTCATGCCAATTCATGGTGTGTTCGTATAAACTCAATTAATACCTTAAGAAAAAAAATACGAACGTGTGTATGTAAGTACTTCAAGACAACTAGTTTAGCATGCAACAAACGGAAATAAAATGTTGGTGGTATCGATAGGTACCTAATCCTGCCCATCAATGATAATGAGTCTCGAAGAACTATCTACGAAGTTCGAGAATGTGATTGTAGTACGTGTAGTTAACTCTAACTCTGTCACAAATGTAGGAATTTGTCATTTGTACACAGGAAAATGAATACTTAATGAGTTCAAAAACCAAACTTTAGGCAAGGCCTGAGTGTGTACAGTTTAGAAACCAATTTACGATCCTCCAATGATTCACAAGTAGTATTTATGTCACCTTCTACGTACTACAATCACATTCTCGAATAAGAAGGAAGAAACTCGAATTCGATCCGTCACAGCAGTGTTTTGCAAGTATCACAGAAATATAGGTATACATACCACCTTTCCACTATTAGGTTTCATCTGCACTCCGATTGTTTCCAGAGATTTAACTGAAGCGCACAAACTAATTATCTGTGTGAAGTATTTCGTGAATAGAATTAGGTAGGCATTTTCAATTAAAAGGTAGACAGGTATTTTCAAGATCGGAAAATAACACCCAAAAGGTGAGGGAACTGAGGAAAGAGGAAGTGATTGAATAATTTCAAAATGAATCTGATTCAGAAACTCAGATACCTACCGGGTGGTGTGAAGGAGTACCTGTTGCTGATAAGTACCTACTCGTACTTAGGTACCTGCTATGTATACCTTCATTATGTTTGAGAACGTTTCTTATCAAGAGCATCCGTCTTCAAATCTAACACCGCAGGGTTGCCAGCCACAAACTTAAGTACGTAGATCTAAACTTTTGGGACTGCCTACCTACGAACGACGAATTTACTAACTTTTCGATTATTATGATAAATGACTATGATTAAATGCAGCGTTCTTTCTAATACGTATCCATAATGTAAAAACAGTTTTTATTAACACGTTCAGTGCGGATCACGCACACGGTGCGTGATTCCCGTTTGGTCCGCCAGGCGGACCACGCACAAGGTGCGTGATGACCTGCTGCTATTTTAAACAGGTTTTTTTCTCTCTACGCCTGGTGCAAGGGTCTGTACTTTGTTATCCGCCCTAAAAGGTAGTCTGAACAACCAATAGAGCGCGCCGTTGGCAGTTTAGAGATGTTTTTCACTCGGAATGTACTGTGTTTCACAGACGCTCCTCATAGGTCGTGTGCGGAGAAAAAACCACTCCGCTTGGTGGGGTAGGCATACCTGAGAAGTACGCACTGAACGTGTTAAGTAGATTCGTTCCTCAATGCAACCATCCGTGCGTTCATAAGGAAAGAAGGAGGAATCTATCCGAAAACAAAGATGAAGATTGTGACAAAATGTATTTTATTTTATTGAAGATGGATTTGATTACTTCTACCTACTAACTGAGTTAAAATGTTTATTTCAGTTTCAGTTTCACTGTGTTCCTATTGGTGTTGTTGCTATTGGTGTTCCTGTTGGTGTTGTGTTCCTATTGGTGTGTTGTACCTACTTTTTCCGTAAGTTTGCATTGAAGATAACGGAACCTGAAATGTGTTGTCATAGACGTAAATCCGGAACTACTCGAACAATTTCGGTGAAATTTTCAGGCATTACGAGAGTTAGGCCCTAGAGGGCCCCCTGTGAATTTCATCACGGTTGGATAAGTAATAGCTACTGCGCAAGCGCAACCTTTGAATTTGTTGTCATAGGGATAACTCCGGTACTATTCTACCAATTTCGCTGCAATGTTCACTAACTGATTTCATACGTCCATGTTACAAAAATGAGGAAGCTATACTGCCCACCCAACTTGGCAGACGTTCTTATATCAGTCAAATTCGTTATTCTCAGCAGGGATAATAGAAACCTGTTCCATTATCCCTGGTTATTCTATACTGTGAAAATATTTTGAAATCATTTTTTTCCATCAACTAAGTAGGTAGGTACCTATCTACGTAGATAGTCCCTTGAGACACTAATTTCAATTAAGTTAGGCATGTTTAGGTACTGGCACCATAGACAATTTTATTTCTGTTTGTTGCATGGGTGCTAAACTAGTTTTCTTCGAGTAAATACACAGGTAGGTATGTATTTCTCTTCACGAGTGAACCAATTGAATTCATACGGAGACTCCATGGCATGCATTGGAACTAGTCAGAGTTGGCCATAATTGTTCAGTACCTAGTGTACTCAATACCTACCTATTGTTCAGTAAAAGTAATCTTTTTGATTGGACCGCTTGAACTGCGAACGGATATCCGTTATTTTAAAGAGTAGCCTCTCTAACTCCGTGCAATCCTGCTCGTTCAAGTGCATTATATAATTGGCATCGAAGTATTTATATGGAACCACCTACCGAGGTCGTAATATCGGCCCACAATCGGTGCAGGTGCAATTCGTCCATTTTGGCTCATTTATAGGGCGTGTCGCACAGTGGCCAAAAATAAGGGTTTTGAGTAACTAAATTTCTTTTTGGGACATTCTTATAGAAAATTAAGTGGCTGTCGGTCTGACTGTGGCAACTCCTTGTTCCGGGCAAAACTGTACCTTCTAAATTCATGGCACGATTTTGATGAAATTTTCAGGAACTGTGCGGGGCAGCCCCTAGACGGTCCCCTATTCATTTCAACGCCCTCGGACCATTAGTGGCGTGTACTGAACTAGGGGTTTCCAGTTCCGAATGGACCGATTTCGCTCAAACTCGCGGGTAGTTGGGGGCTGACTCCAAGACGATTGCCCATGAGTTTGGTCACAATTGGACCAGTAATGGATACTTTTCGTGTCAAAACTTTAAAATTGTTGTCATAGACATAACTCCGGAAATAGGTAAATTTCGGTGATATTTCCGGAGATTGTGCGGATTAGGCCCTAGACGTTCCCCTATAATTTTATTGCCGTCGGACCAATGGTAGCATCTCCGCATGCTCAAACGTGAATTTCCTGAGATCTAATGGTCCGATTTGTCTCCTGTTCCAAGGGTAATTGGGGTAATTGGGGTAATTGGGGGGGGGGGGGATTTGGTAACAGTTGATCAGTAATAGCTACTGCACAAAATTTAAATTCGTTAATGATGTTCAATAGTTTATGTTTAAATTCGTTGTTCACCTGTTCTACCAATTTCAGTGAAATTTCTACTGATTCTATACTCCCATGTTACAAAAGTGAGGAAGCCCACCCAACTTGCAGACGATTTAAACAACTATTACAACAATACCTATCACGTTACATTTTTAAAATCAAATGAAATTAAAACACTAGGCAACCTCGTTTTATTACTTATTAATACTTAGAGGTTTTATGGTTTCTTTAATTCCTGTACTTAGTAGGGCTCAAGTATTATTTTAAAATTGCAGATTACTGTTTTCCTCGGACTCAATTTTCTTATTCACTCAATATTTTTCATTAACACTTTAATTATTATTCAACATGTACCTAATCCTTAAGTTCTGAACATTGTTGTATTTGTATTATAAGTATAATACATTTGTATTTGTATTATAGTTGTATTGTAGTTGTATTTGTTTTCTAGGTATAATGAGTACTACCAAGAAACAATCTTCAATCAACAATTTTGACATTATTTTAAGTAACCTACTAATATTATTGCGCATTCATGATTTTGAAACGGAATTTCACCTGTCGAAAAGATTGTAGATCCACTCGTAGGGAAAACATTTCGTCATAAAAACTTGTTAGGTAAAAATAAATCTGACGAAATATGTATTTTTGAAATAAATAATAATTGAAAATTCAACGATCTATCTTTTTTAAATACCTAAATGAACCACTAATTACAAAATTATGAATAATCATGGATATTTTATATTTATTATATTAGCTGAATTATAGCTTCAATTTATTGAATTTTTCATCAGTATTAAATGGATTTTTTTGGATTCACGGGTGACATTTAACGGTTAGGTCCCCACAAGATATGGCAACATTCCTTATGGGTAGTAGTATTAGCTGAATATTACGGAAATTATGTACTTATTCCAATATTATTATAATTGGTAGGTAGTTAGGTACTTAATGATCGTATTTATTCTTTAAGAAAACACTACTCCATTATGAACAAAATGGTCTGCCTTTTTGCCTCCGGGGCACGGACTACTGACGAATTTTAACAGGTGTTATACAAATTTCTACAATGTCTGATTTTACAATGAATTGCTTAGCTTTTTTTGGTAAAATGTGTAATGTCTTATCGATTATTGTGCATTAATTTTTTTTAAAGTATTATTTCTTGGAATTTTATAGGTCAGAAAATGGGCAAAATGTCAATAATATCATCTTTTTTTAACTAAGTATGTTCGAATGCCAGCAATATTGGCGTCAATAAATTTTCAATTTTTTTTTTAAATATAGTTTTTAATCAAGTTAATATTTTGATAAAATTTTCAAGTAAAAGTAAAAAATTGTTTAAAAAAAAATTGTTTTAAATTGAAAAATGAGGGAAGTTATAAGTTCCTCCAAAATTTATTCGACTCGTACGTTTGATTTTCCTCTATTGTTTGAATGAATTTCATCGGTTAAGTAAGGTGAGTTGGGAGACATCTCTAGAACTATTATAGTCCTAAATTCGTATTGTAATTGATGGTATTTGGTACCTACAAAGGTCTGGTGATTCATTAATGGATCCTTAATTGTTGTATCATTGAAGAAGATGATTCCTACCAGCTCCTCTTAAGATGATGTAGAATAATAATCCAGTTGTGTCTCCGGCAAACAGTTCTTCAGCGCTGATCGGCGACTCTGTGAGTTCACTTTCCAAAATGGAACTTTCCCAAGTAGAAAACCGGGGCCTTATTAATAAATTTTGGGTATTGCATGGGAGTAATGTTTAACACTTACTGTTGTTTGTGTAAATCTTCACGACGGACCAAATATCACAGACACTTCTTCACTGACTTAGGTACTACCTCTAGATCGGATGCGGCGGCTGTCTTGGGGTCTTATAGCCTCCCTGCCATGCTTCCCATCTCCCACCAGGTCTTCCTGGCCCCTCTTCGTCGTCCTGGAAGCTCATCTTCTGCAGAGCACTGCTCGGATTCTTGGTGCATTACTCTAATCAGGAAGCCCTGCAACAGGTTCCTGCACCAAATCTCGAATTTATATGTAAAAGTTCCACAGTAGCAATTCCATCAGTTGGATTACTAGGCCACAAGTGGAAAAAACGTCTGCAAAGTGGTTGAGCGTAATACACTGCTGAAATAAACCACTAAAAATAAATACATGGGTAGGTATTTAAAATGCAGTAAGGAATACAGATGTGTGGCAAGTGGCATATTGCTAGTTGATAGCCAATTTCTCAATGAAAAAAAAAGGCCCATTCATGCAGCATAAGTTGATGAGCGAATTTTCGAAGAATGATTTTAACCGATTTGGTGGGTGATTCTTATAGGAAATTTCACGCTGATTCCGAATATACCGTATGTTCCTATGTTTAAGATGGTTATTCACACCATAAACCTCAAAAACGCGTTTTTTTAAAGCAATTTTTGGTTTA
>JAEMON010000012.1:5309966-5324711 GCA_030264115.1 Lygus lineolaris
GGGAGAGTGTGGACAAGCTTTCTTGAGAGATTGGAAGTTTGCGTCAGAGAAGACGGGCACCTAACAAACATAATTTTTGCTACCTATGACAATGATGGCATAATCAATCCTCCTGAACTTGTACATTTCTTAAATGGTGTTTGTATATAAAAATTAACTTAGTTACATTGTTCTTTCAATGGAAAGGTTCCCGTGGGTCACCCTGTGTAAACAGTCAGAAATGATCATATATCAGAAGTCACTGCGAACGGCGCGAACGAGGTTGCAAACAGTTTTCTTACTGGTAAGTGAAGTGGTCACTGCGAACAAACCTCATAACTCCTTTGAGTAGGTATCCTCACAAGGGAACCATCTACTTGTCAATCCCTTCTGAGTGATAAATGAAAATATAAGGCCAACTTATAACAACATAACTTCTCTATGCCGTTAACTCAACACCTGAGCAAACAGCGTCTGATGTCACTTTTGACTTTCAATTATCGATTGGAATGAATGTCAATGTACGAGCAATGTAGGTCCTGTTCCAACTAGCAGCGTTGAAGGTGTGAGTCGAATATTTTAGCTGCGCAGAACTTTCTGCTCACACTCTTGTCGACAATTGATTATTATTCGAAATGCACCTGCATCTTCGCTAGTTGGAACAGATCTGATTGCTCTCGATTTTAGCTCAAGTTCTATATTTGTTGATGGCGAAGGCGTAGAGTTGTGATTGAAAGTGAATCAAGTTCATCAGAATACTAGGAGTCAACGGAAATACCAGTAGGTACGTCTATTGAAAAGAAAAAGCTTTGTGAATTTACATGAATAAGGGTTTTCAGTGAAGGAGTTTGTGGAAAGTTTGATTCATTTGGTAAAAGGCACATGATATATACCTAGGTATGTGTGCTAATTTCTCGGTATTTACTTGAATAAATTTGGCATCGAAATGAAGAAATTCTTCAACCTTAGAATCTTCATCCAGTTATCTCAAAGTGCCTATGGGTGGCCTAACCCCCGATTATCTGTTTTCTCTGATAAACAGAGCAGCATCATCTCGGCCCCATGGACTCTAATGGTTGGTAATTCGGCACTGGTAGCTAATTCGTTCGAAATATCAGAGGCAAGAACGTGGAACTCTCTCCTTCTCTCACTTCCGATCCATCTCCACCCTGGGAAGATTCAAGCATTCAGCATGTTCTGCAATATTTTGGTTACCAAGGTAGGGTACAACCCCCAGTTTTCGGCACCTCTCCAGATTTCGGCGACTTTTTTTTAAATTTATTCATTTATAAACATAAATATTGTTACATATTTGGCAATAACAGCAAGAATATAACATTAATACTTCCTCATTGATTCTGGGCCTAAGGTCATAGACCCCGTCCAGGCCGTCTCTTCCAGTGTTCTCAATCTTCGGCATGATTCTCCTTACTTAGGTATAAGTCTACATGTATGACATTAATATTTCAAAAATGAGCGAGTCTACACACTACAAGGTTATAAATACTTAATAATAGGTTGAGTGTTACATCACTATTTACTAGGATAGTATAGTCGAAATATCATATAGTGGGTGAGTGTCTTAAGAATTATCGGTTGAATAATTAAATGATAGAGACCCCCAACTTGATAGAGCAGGAGTTGCTGCGAAAACTGCAGTTTTTAATTTAGGTCGAGGGAAACACCGCTGCAAAAATCCATAAGGGTGCCGAAAACTAGGGTTTCTACCCTAGCAGGTTCAGTTTAAGGGAGTTTTTAAGGGTGCGCCAGACGACGGACTCGGGATGAGTCCCAACCATGCCCCAACACAGCTCAAAATTATATTTATTATTTTTCACGTTTGTGATTTTCCTCGATGTAATTGATACATGTGTATTGAAGTAGTGATACTCGTTTGTAATTCCTCGATTTATACGTTATGTTCTACAATAATAATTCCATACTTTATGATGTGAAAACGAGAGAAAACTTGATGAAACCTATGAAAAACGAAGAAAGACTGGGGTTTCCATTGGTTTCTTCCAGTTTTCTCTGGTTGGAACAAACTTAAAATTCTGATTCACATCATAATGTATGTAATTATTATTGTTTAACATACGTATATCGAGGAATTTTCAAAATCACAAACGTGAAAAATAATAAATAGGATTTTGAGCTTAACCAGGTTCGATTGTAGATTTGGTTGTGGACGATTTAATCGTGGTTAATTCGAAGAATTTGGTTATAGGTTTACGTGATAGTTTCAATCGCTTACCTATGAGAACAGCCCCGACCATCTCATTCTCTTTCATTCATTTTATTGCATCTAGCAGTGGCAGTTAAACTGTAGGAAGGCGCTTTCTCTAAAATCCAACTTCTACTTTCCATTTACAATTTCCGCTGTCAGTTTCTCTGACATCCGGATGATGTAATTATGCTGAATTCCTTGTACGCTATCTCCCTTGTACTGTAGAGCAAATTAGAGCGGAATTTGAGTAAGTAGGTATTTACTTATCCAGAATTTAGATTTGAAGAGATCCAAGAAACACCGGGTGCGAACTCTTGACAGTATCACATCTGCTTTTCTCATCCCGCAAAAACTGGAAACGAGTTTGTCTATTTTTGATGGTTTGTCAGGAATTTTGTAATAATAACCTGTTGAGTACCTAACAAATTGTACTTTTGGTTCATGCGCTCACACAACCATTGGTCGCCGATAAAATTCACAGGGGACCGTCTATGGCCTTACCCGCACATCCCTGAAATTTCACTGAAATTGGTTGAGCACTTCCAGAGTTACGCTTATGACAACAAATGTTAATTTTAGCAATTACTGATCAAAATACGATGAAGATCCTTCGTAGGGGATCGTCTGAGGTCAGTCCCCAACTACCCTCATTGAGCGAAATCGGTCCATCAGGATTAAATTGTTCAGAAAGCTATGAAACTCAAAAAAGCACGTTCAAATGTAGGTTTTGGAGGACACATTTTTTTTTTCTTTCACGAATACGAGTACATAGCTTCCTACCCTTGGAATATAAATAATGGAAAATAATAATTATAAACCGGAAATTGGAGTTTCTTCACGTTTGTATCTCTCCCTTCAAAGTCTTTTTGATTGTTTGTTTATGATTTTGGATTTCACTTTCACCGGTTGGCCCCGATGCCGTCCCGGACCTCCGTCTGCCTCGTTGCCCCTTTCTTCGGAATCGCATTACTAGAACTCCCTCCTCTTGTATTGCGTCAACCACTATAACAGTGTTTCTTTTTGTTCCTACACAAAATATTGTCCATTCTTCATTAGGGCTTCTTATTAGACCCTCTTTCACGGTTGAGGTCTCCCATTGCGCTTTCTTTCTCTATAAAAAGTGAAGGTAAGCACTAAACACGGTTGTTTGAGGGCAGCAAATCGGCCGATTCAAGCAATCTAACTTCCGAGAAGAATCGCGTTGCCTATTGAAAACGGTGTACGGGAATAATGAGGTTTTTTATGAGCTTGAGATTGTAACTAGTTACGTGTATAGTCTAAATCGATACCTCAAAGCACAGGGGTACTATGTCCAAAAATGGTCATTTCGAGTTGAATGCAAACAAAGCTTTGAAACAAGCGTAAATTGGAATGAAAATTGTTGGTCACACTTTAACCCTTCATTTTCTTCAAGCCAAAACCCTCAAGAAGACTCCACAATAATTATTTTATTGAAATTTCGTTTCCGTGGAATGAAACTGGATGGAATAGACAAATCGGAAAGACATAGAATTATCGTCTAGGAAGAATAAACTACACAATATTAAGAATCATTGGAATAGAACTATATTATAAAATGTACGACATACATAATGAATAATTAATCTCCCCGTCCAGATCGCATGCGCGACCAGTTAGATACCTAACAACACTTCCCTAGTAACGCCCGTCATCCGAGTCATAATAACTGGAGTAGGTACACTACCACACACAGATACAAAAGGACATAAGGTCATCGCACTACAAAATATCGAGGCTGAGCAAGTAGCCAGAACGTATAGATAGAACCAATGGCCATCAAACTTTTTCGGTTGTGGACGTATTCCATTAACAGTTTTTCCTGTTTTTTTCCCTTTCTCTCGTTTTTAAGGAAACGAGTCTTGATCCAATCGAAAGATCGTGGAAATACGATTCTTTTGATACCAATATCTCAAAATCGATATTGTGGGATATATAGTACCTCTGTGCTTTAAGGTATCTAAATAATTACCTATTGCACATTTCAGGATAATAATCGTACTAGCATTATACTTCACTGCCACACTGGTGGTCACACGCATTGACATCCAGACAAAGGGAAAGTAATAGCACCATACAACCTGGCTGGCGTCCAGCTAGTTCCCTATGAATTTCATCGCAATCGAAAATGGATCAAATCGGTAGTCTTAGCGCATCCAAAAACGTGAAAACGTCAACATAATGGGGCAATGATTTGATCGTGTTCATATTAATTAGTCAGTTTAGAAAGATAACACGAGCGTGAACTTCTTGTTCAAATGATTAGGTATCCTTCAGGTATTATTGAGTTGAGTGAATGCTCCAATATGCTAAGGAGTTGAGAACAAGAACTGGAAGGTTTAAATATGAGGAAGCTATTTATGTGCACTTTAATCTATTATTTTTTGTATGAATAGGAATAGATTAGCAGATAGGTAGATTGATTATCCGATCCATAGCTATTACGCCAACACCCCGTGCCATCATCGGACTGTGAAATTTCACAGTACGCCACCCAACCTCCAACTCTTGCTTCATTTCAGTTTCGGCACCACTGAGCTCCAAAAGACGAGAGGAAAAGAAAAATCAAGCGTGAAAAACCAACGAAAAGCCAGCGGTTCGTGTCGATCTTCCCTTCCGAAGAGAGACGATGGGTCTCTGGATGTACCTGCTTGGCCGTGACATTGGTAAGAGCTGTGGGGAAAGTTGTGTTACTGGCAGCTGCCAGGTGACCGACCACGAGTCGATGCCTCCTCCGAGCCTTGTGGTCTTTGAAAGGGTTTGTGGTGATTAACCGTAGTGTGGAGCTTTCAGGTTTTCTTAGTACCTATTAGAATTTTTTCACCTATTTCATACCGGAGATGAAACAGTAATTTCTACTATCTAGGTACCTATAACGAGCGAATTTTTTCAAGCATCACTGTTTATCATATTAACAGGCTTCAAGTTAGTAATACGTGAATACATTCATTATTATAACAAACTTACACAATTTAAGTGATTCAGGTGTCTATTCAGAATGAGATTTAGAGCCAAACTTCATTCTTCGGACTCTCAACTGGTGGTACTAATACGTATCTAACCGTCAGGATCTGTATTTTCCTAGTAAACACTCTGGGGAACACGGTTGTGCCAAATCAGCCGTAGAATCGTTCCCTAAAGTATTTTGGTAGGTTACCTACTCCAGTGGAACACCTTGCAAGATCGGTATACCTACCGAGATTACAAGATTATAACATTATTACTTCCATTATGATGAATATTTTCAAAATTGATTTCAATTTTGCTCAACCATCACGAATTTCTGTTGTACCATCAATACAGGGAAGTGGAGAATAATTCTGCCTTGCTATGGAAAAAGGCAGTAGGGGACCATTTTGGGCATATATACATTTTTATATCGTTGGATTCGTCTCGAAAAGCTCTATCCAATGCTACAATGGAGAGCAGTGTACCAGGCTCAAGGGAAACGTTATTTAAGAAAATAGTGTCCTACTGCCATTAGAGTTTTTGTGTAGCGTACTACGGAGAAAAACGTGAAGAAAAAGCAGTCAACAACTACGAGAAAAAGCAGTAAACGTTGAACACACTGCTAATTCTCTGTAGTATGTACCATAGAGATGGGGTTGAACTGCCAACACACTGCTTTTCACTGTAGTAAACAATCTATGGAGGTTCGCTGTACTGCCCTTCTCACTGCTTTGCTTCGTAGGATCAGGGAGTATTTTGTAGCAGTGAACGCTTCACTGTTTTTTATCGTACGTAGTACCGCGTGCATTCTTCAGACTGTCAGTCTACCTTTTGCCGCAAAAAAGCAGTACGTCCCGAATCGCTGGTTTTAAATAATTTTTTCAGTCGATTGCAGGTATATTTTAGATTCACGTGGTTCTAGAAAACCAAATTATAGGCTCCAAGACCATATAAACTCAGGTTGGTTGGTCATGGAGTTACTAGAACTGAGGGAGAGGGCCGTAACTTTAACCCTCGATTTCTCAAAACTATGAAATACCCTTGTGCTGCTTTTCTCCGTAGTAGGGCAGAATTATCTTAATTACTTATACCTTGCTTTGAAGGAAAAAATATTTGATCCGCTAAATTTGAAGTGGTTTTTCAAACGGGGTAAAGTAGCCTAACCCCGTTGCTTACTTTACACGATTGACAAAAAAACGATAAACGTGGTAACATTTCAGAAAATGGATAGCCTCAGCCTCACGTTTGCTTCCGAGTCTACCAAGGCATAGCGGAAGCATTGTGTACTCAGTTTTGTTTTCCCAAAAAAAGTCGACTCGCATTTCACGCCTCAAACCTTTCTTAACAATTTTTATTTTGAGTCTCTGTTGGTCTGTCTGGTGTTATCTGTCTGACAATGCGTCCGCGAATCCTTTCCACTCGCTCAACCTCTACGATTCTCTGATTTTGATAAAATGTTCATGGATTAAGCGGGTTATCCTCTGGACCGTCTCTTAAGTATTTATGTAGCCATCAATAGTAGCCACTGAGTATGCGCAGACCTGTAAATTCTCCAAACATTATTTTACACAGTCTGACCTACCTATTTTGCTCAAAATTTCTGTAAACCTGATGTTCATAAAAAAAACCTATTGCACCATAATAATAAACAAATTTAAATGGTCTACAACCACTCTGTTATGTACCTATACGGGGAAGCAACAAGTGCCACATCCAGTTTGCAGACTTTTTTTGTTTTTTTAGGGAGCTCAGCATTCTATTTCATAATTTCATTTTCCTTCGCAGTAATGAACACATGCAGTCTTATTAAAAATCCGTATAATAAGAGTTTAAAAAGAGCCGTATAATAAGATTTTTAAAATCTTATCAAAAATTAAACACAGTCTTATTAAAATCTTTATTAAACACAATCAATCTAATTAAACACAAAAATCTTAAAAAATCTTAATCTTATTAAATACAAAAAATCTTATTAAACACAGTCTTATTAAAATCCCTCATGGTTCCTCACGACCTTCAATTTCTAGTGAACACGCCTTCAACATTAAAGAGCGTTCATTATCAGTCAATACATGTACCTAAATAAATAAAATAAGAAGTTCTACGAGTAGGTAGTGTAATTATTTAGATGCCCTCTATCGTGCAGTGCAAAGGAGAAAAGCAGTTTCTCCAGCTGAGCAGTTTTTTAAAGAACAATAGGTTTTGCGTTTGTACCATAAAAATCTGAATTTGGGTCGAAAATGTGATATATTTTTTTGGCGAAAAGAAACCATATTTACGACCCAAATTGAGATCTTTATGGTACAAAACGCCAAACCTCAATTTTCCAAAAACTGCTCAGTTGGAGAAACTGCTTTTCTCCTTTGCGCGGCAGTAATTGTGCTTCTACTTCTACCGACCGAAAATGATCGAAATGAATGAAATCCGTCAGTGTAGCCTCTGGTGGCATCGGAATGGAAATTTGCATATCGTGCCACGTCCGGTTTTGGACCACCTGTTGAATTTTCATCGAAATCTGTGACGCCCCGTCTAGAAAGCGGGCATCGCATCCCTGGCCAGTGGCCACCCATACCGATAACTACAGCCTATACTTGACATATCAAACTGAGGATCGACCACAATAGGACCCCACTTCAGCGCTTTCGGTAAGGACCTGCGTGAACTCGTACGTACACTCAGGTATTTGACGTTTTTCGAATAAAAATTATGAATGAAATGGGTTTGTCTTTACGTTTCAAATATATGTACCTATCTAAAGGTTTATGTAGGTATTGAGTGTGTTTGAGTAAAAATGTTGGTAGGTACCTACATATGTTACGTCAATGCTTAAGTTGTTACGAGGCATACTGACTGAGTTGAGAAGTGACTGAGTTGAGAAAAAAACCGATTCCTTGGCTTGATTTGATATGAAAGCGCTCCTCCAAATTTTCAGCTCTTAGAGTAGGTAATAAAAAATAAGAGCAAAAACTCTTCGAAGAGGGTTAGGCACATAATTTATGGTTTCTTCGAAAGGTATTGACTGACTTGAACAAGAGGTTCACGATCATCTTGGTATTCTTTCTAAACTGACAAACAGCCACAAGATCAAGAACTCTTTCCCTGTTATGTTAACCTTTTTCAATTAGTCATTACATTTTCTATGGCTGCTGATGATCCGATTGTGTATAATATATAGGAATCATCTGGAGACCCCCACGAAGTTCCCCCAAAAGATTCTCTCAAAGTTTGAGTGGAATCAAATTCCGAAAGATTCCGTACTTCAGCACGGTATTATAGCCTGGGGTGGTACCTATTCCTCCCATATAAATAAATTGCATGTACGACAGAAAGTAATTATAAAGATCATGCTGTCACTACCGCGTAGAACTCCATCAGTGAATTTATTTGATATTGCGAAGATCTTTACTACAAAACAGCTGTATGTTAAAATGTACTTTTGCAACTTCATAAGCAACCACAAATGATAGTCACAACGTACACCTACGTACACAACTAGGTAGGTACGTTGCTGCAGGGAACGTTATTACCCCCAGACCTATGTTGACGCTAACAACCCATAGCCCAAAGTTTATTGTACAGAATACTTCATAGAGCTCTAGATAGTCTAATGAAACAACCCCAAAAACATTCCAGGCATAATTATAAGCGAAAGATTCTAACGTGGCTGATGAAAACTGGGGTCTCTGGCTGTGAGGCACTGCTAAGCAGTGCCTACGTTGGATAAGCACTGCTAATGTATACACCAAGTACGAAAACCATTTCATTTATAAATCGTAATTACCTAATTTTAGGATAGTCATTTCTTCCAGATGTTGTAAAGTGTTAGTGTAGCGCAAATGTGTATATCATTGGTGCTAGTTTAATCTAGCAGTGACTGTGCGGGAACCACAATTTATTTGGAAGTATGTTGTAAGTTAGAGGTTTCCATTACATTCAGTAATATACATGTATGTTGTACCCTGTGTAATCTACATTAGTACAAGGCAGTGAACTGCTAAATGTATGTGACATTCCTGGACCTTACCTTGAAACAAGGGCCAAGCCTACCGCAAAAAAGGTACATCACCTAGGAATGTCGAACAAAATTTCATTTACCTAATACCATGCACTCAGGTTTTGTTGAAACAAAATTATTTATCCTTGATTGAATAAATTGAATTGAATTGAATCAGGAATAGGATATAGATCATGAGAAATCGGTGTTTGAAAAAATGCACGTTTGTGTGGTTGCCCATATAGAGGCGTCTATTATTCTGATCTAGCAGGGGGTCATCTACGGCCCAACCCGCAAAATTCATGGAAATTCTAGGGAAATCGGAAGAAAACTGTGGAAGTTATGGGTGTTGCCAAGGATTCGTACTCACACCCAGACACGAAACCAAATTTGTTCAGAATGGTCTAACTAAGGTCTAAAACGTGAAATGTGAGTGGAAATATTGATTCGGGAGAAAGAAAACTTTCACCTCACCCAAGTTTAAACGGCTTCCCATAGGTAGGTAAGTCTAGAAGACTCGAATGCAAAATAGGCAAAAAACGTGGAGTTGAAATCGCTTAATTTTTCAGCTTCATCTCCGAAATGGCTCAAAAGATTTTGATCATTAGGTACGACCATTATGATCTACATTTCTCGGGGGTGTATCTGTTCAATAACGCTCATTTCCAGGAAAAAGTCAGACAGCGTGTAGGTAAGTAGGTATATAGCAGAAGAATGTTTTTCGAAAATGTCCGTTTTTGGCCTATTATACCTACGGGTGAGAAAGGTTAGTATAAAGCTCTGTATTAAATGTTTTAATGCAGTTTTGGGTTTTAAGATCACAAAATTACATGGAAAAATGAACTGTCTCTCGAATTTCTGAGCGTGTAAAAAAGTGTCCAAATACGCGCAAATATTCGCAAACGCAAAAAAAAACAGTGTTTAGTGCGAACTGCCTACCTGTTACATGATTTTGTGGTATTCGTTCATGTTGAATCATGACCGTTACTGCACCTAACGTCTCTTGAAAACGGTCTGAACGGTTTTGGCTGGGAAATGATAGAAATTAAGTGATAAAGGAGAGAATCCAGTTGGAGAAGAATACAATTTGTGTAAATCTACTGTGTAAACCAGACTAAAACAGTAAAAATATTCTAGTGTGAACAGAAAACGGTCTCTTGGATTGTATTGAAGGCAGAGGTTGAGGCGCGGCCGTGCTCCACTGACCTCTTCCTCCACTTTCCCAGCTCATCAGCTTTCTCATTGGCTCAGTGAAACCAACCAGCCACCAGCAACCAGCCCCACAGGTCTCCCATTCAAGGCTCCCATACCCCATCCCAACTTTTAAGACCAACAAGATTGCCTTATTAAAGAAAGAGTCGTGAGAATCGTGTTCTTTTCGATTTTTCCTTCTGTTTTGCATGGAAAATTGAAGTTCGTTTTGCGGTGGGCAAAATTATACAGTCGGCTCTGGGCTACTAAGGTCCAGGTTTGATGGTACCTAAGCATCGAATGAGGTACATACTTAGTATTGCTTGTGTTATGTTCATAAATTTCACCTTTTAGCGAATTTTCGAAGAAAATGAAGCTATTGCAATGACTTCGAAATTTGTCTGCAAATTTTTGAAAATTTTCGGACCATTCTAAAACGATTCCTGAATTTTAACACTTTTTTATATGTACATATATATTTATGTATATGTTTATGTATGTCATTCAAGACGATATCTGACCGAAGAATCGAGCTAAAAATCTGAAAAAAAAAAAGCAAAATGTCAATAATATCAAAAGAAAGGTTAAGTTTGTTGGCCAGAATTTTTGGAGTAGGTACTACAAGGGTCCAATTTTGAAAATTTAGTCAAAAATCGTTAAAAAAAATTCGTTTTTTGAGGTTTTTGGTGTGAATTTCCATCTTAAACATAGGAACACGACATGGTATATTCTGGATCAGCGTGAAATTTGCTATAAGAATCACCCACCAAATCGGTTATAATTATTCTTTGAAAATTCGCTCATCAACTCATGCTGCATGAATGGAACTTTTAGATTATTACCAGGTTTATTTCCTCTTCATAAAAGCTTTTAGCCCATAAATTTTGGTCATCATCAAGCCTCTGGAGATAGGTACTGAAATTAAAAAGAGAAATCGAATGTTATGGGAAAATCCGAGAGTATCAAAACCCACTTTTAGCGAGGCATTGTGTGGAGGCAATGCAGAGGTAGACAGCTCACCGATTCTCCGAGTAGAGCTGATTCGCTGGTTGATGAGACGAAAGGAGTCGCGTAGGATGAAAGGTATGAATGACTTTCGAGCTCTGAGTCATTTTTGCGAAGAAATGGAGGCTACGCCCATTTACCGAGACGGAGCGGGTTTTCGAACTCGTAGGTACCGATTTCATACTTTCAGGAGTTCAAACCAGATTACCTGCGATCTAAAGAACAATAAATAGGAAGTGGTGTAGCTTTGTAAGTAGGTATTTAGGGATGAACCGATGAGACCAAACACACTTCCAAATACACAGATTCCTACCTTCGGTAGGGTTCTGCCTGGGACAAGGAATTTACCATAGACAAAGAGAAGTCGAATTCGGGACATCCTCGAAATTTGAGCTTTGGGCAAAGTTTTGAGCCTTGGAAATCAACTGATAAAAATAGGTAATTGGAAAATGTTTATACCAAAGCAAATTTAACGTTCTTTCTGATGGTATATTTATTTTAATTTTCAAAATTGGAAGTTAAGGGAGCAATGGCTGTTTTAGTGATATACTTAAGGTCGACAAAATAAATCTTAAAAGTGAAAAAACCCACGAAAGAAGGGGTTTAAAAACGAACTTTTCTTTGAAAATTACCTAAGCAGGGTTGTCCACAAGTTAGGCAACCCCCCCCCTCTAAAATCGTTTTTACTGCTAAAATTGTTCATCGTTGTTATTATTATTTTATTTTTTTACTTCATTATTTTTGTTCAAGGACCTCAAAAAGGATATTTCTAAATTAAAAGATAGATCTAAAGCGTGTTTGGCGCACTAACTTTTTTCTTCAGATGAGAACCCCCATTTTTTATGACAGATTCGAATTCTGCGCGAAATTTCTTGAAGGAATGTCCTCTCACGCGAAAATTTGAGTGCGCAAAAACGTGCGCAATTGCGCGTCAAATGTTCTCTAAAAGCAAAAAATCGATTGGGTGTAGTAAACTATCATAATTATATGATACATGATTTTGATTTCTTTTTTCTGAACAACGTAGTGATATTATCTTTTTGATTTGACCGAACAATTTAGCAACCCAGAAATGTTCCTATTTTTTTTTTTTTTTGAAATTTTAAATGTTGAGGCTTGAATCGAAAAACCAACATCACAACGTTATTCTTCGTGAAAAAAACACATTAAAAATCATGTACTTATCATACTTGATAGTTTACATCACCCAAAAAACTCGATTTCTCGCTTTTAGAGCATATTTGGAGCGTAATTGCGCACGTTTTTGCGCACTCAAATTTGCGCGTGAATTGAAGGAATTTACCACAGACCGACAGACAGACACTGAACCAAAATTATTCAGGAAGCTCTGAAACGTGAAAAACAAGTCAACATTTTGATTTTGGGAGACAAAATTCTGTTTCATTTCTTGTACGAATACATAGCTTTCTACCTTCGGTAGTGATGAAGCAAAAAGTAGGTACCTACTCGCACTGTTAGAAAGCTAAAATTTCGGAGACATTTTTATGAATTTGATAACTCAGGTAGGTACCAGTCGAGGGTACCTAAGAGGTTTTTTCCTTTCAGTAGTTACAGGTAGCTATGGGTAGGCACCTACATTCTCCTCGAATGAATTTACCAGATCATCCCATTCTCCACATGATATTCAACAAGTTAGAGTACCTATACTTACTCATGATGATAAGCTCTATTGTGTATGTGAGTGTACCTTGGGACCTTTAACGACCTTGACTCCACCCGAAAGAAAGCTCATGCTCGGGGGCGTGCCTCGTTAGCATCCTGGATTCTTGACCCACAGACACACTTCCGACATGACACTTCACTTTCTTTCTTTGTAGGTAGGTAGCCACTAATTCTTTCCCTATAAAATAAAAAATTCAATCTAATTTGATTTTTTTTACATTTAAAAAGGTTTAATATTCGGGATCTACTTATCATGAAGGTTTAGAAAGGAAGGGAGTAACCCATTGAGGTACGCGGTGGGTTTAAATGTAAAAAAAATGATTATATCAGTTTGGTTGCTTCTTAACAAGAAATACACGTTGAACATGAAATATCTTAAATCATCTAAGAACCTCAAACCACAATGCACAATACAAATTTTCAATACAAATTGTAGGTAAATGTATGACAACTCGTAATAGGCCTCAGAGACCTAGGATGTGGTAGAAACGCAAGTGTACCTATGTGGATGAGACCCTCAGGGTTCCACAAAACACAAGAAGCTACAGTGGCCCATTGTGTTGGTTACTTGTGGGCAGGCGACAGGCAAAATAAATACAAAAGAACTTCTACTAGTTATACATTTCGAAAAACTAAATTTATATTTTTCTAAAATTATGCAGATAGGCACCAAATAAATTGGTCATAAACTTATTGGAGAAAATAAATTCTAGTTAGGTAAGTACTTCAATTTTCAAATTATGCACATCTAGCTTTTTTTTCTATTCAAGTTTTACTCCAAAAATAACTTTTTCAACCATTAATTCTTGTAGGTACCTATTTAAATCAACTTTGTTTCCTACCTAGCCCTGGAACATAAATGTACGACAGTAAAAACCAATAAATTAATTGATAAAAAGTTTTTGGATTGAAACAGATCATTCCATGCAACTCTATTGCACTTTCAAGTTATGTTATTGACCCTCCAATTCATAATGAACGTAATATGAGCTTTAAAATAAAAGGTCTCAATGGAATAAATAATGGGTATCTAGGTTGGTACTTGAGGATATATTATCTCAGTCTGTTTCTCTCTTTTCAATCCCGATTCTTGAAAAAATGGCCCAGAGGACAGGCATATGCGGTGCCTACCTTGCTTGAACCGTCCAGGCGCCTCTTAGCAGAGCTAATATTTACATTCAAGTGAAATTTTAGCTAAAAGGTAGGATATTTCTCTAAAAAATTAAAAATAGGTAAAACTTACCTAACTGAATTCTAAAAGAAACAGAAAAGTGCTCGATTTGATGAGTTTCTATCAATAAGCCAGACGATGGAAGCCATCGAATCACCGTTTCTAAGTAGGAATTTTGGTTGATCAGCAGTGAAAGTTTTGGAGAAGCTTATAACTTCTCTTCGGTTCCCACATTTCAGAAAAGAGGACACTCCTACGAGGCAAATCTCTTGGAACTATCACGGTTCCAGCTGTAATCATTTTCTACGGGAACCCCACAGAAACATTTTGTCTCAATTTCAATTATTAATGGTAACACGTTCCTTTGTCGGCAATGTCCTTTCTCCCAGGGCCAATTTTGTTTATTCAAAACCCTCAACATATCATCTTTTGTAAAATCTGGTAAGTAATAACCCACATCTATTCATTTTTAATGATTTTTCCGTCCAAAATAGCGGTTATTAGCGAATTTTCGAAGAAAATGAAGCT
>JAEMON010000012.1:5324721-5337097 GCA_030264115.1 Lygus lineolaris
CACCAACTCATGCTGCATGAATGGAACTTTTGACCCAATTTTTCCCTGAATGGTTAATAACCAAATTTCATTCTGAATCTCCACACATCTTCAGAACACCTAAAAGATTCTCTGGCTTGAAAAAATTCCGATCCAGGATCAATGTAATACAAGTAAGGGGCCTGCAAAAAAATCAGAAGGAAATGAGCGAAAACTTCAGTCCTGGGGCCTAGGAACATTGTAATTCAGTTTTTCCCATTTTTCTCAGCCAATTTTTCATCGATTTTGATGCGGTTTGCGGCATTTTGTTTATTTTTCAATTCTCCAGGGAAATCATCTATGTATACTTATAATTTCAATTTCGAAATTTTGAATTTTTCACATCCTTTAAAAAAAATTAAATTGGCATAAAGGCACTTCATCCTCCTGGAGAATGAAAAAATAGTAAGAAAAAAATATCCGTTGAAAATTGGCTGAGAAAAACTGTGCGACGCTAAAATGGTTATGGGAGGGGGTTGAGGGGAGGTTATCCGTTTTTCAAACTTAATGGTCCTAAGTGGTAATAATGTTATAGTAAGAGTTCATTATAAACCCTTCGGTACCTGAGATTTAGGCATTTTTAGGAAATTTTGGGCCCCGTCCCTTGCCCCGTTAATCCCAATATTTTTTCAAGGTCCTTTTATGGTATGATCTAGTTCATGAATTAGAAATTAGGTAGGTACCTTTCATGATTACTCCGATTTTCTCACGAATTGGTCGAAAATTAAAAGCAACCTATAATCATAGCATTTAAGAAGAAACTTTCGTCGACGATAATAATAGATGGAAAGTAACATGCAGGTGGGATTTCATCGTGAACTGGATCGCGGGTTCTTTGTTCCAGCTACGTCGTTCACAGTTAATTTCTCAATGGGATCGATCCGAACGGTTCTGCGTTTCCGCCGCACCTACTGAAGAAGTCTGGGCGCGTTTCCGTTCTCACATGGCGGTCGTCTGGCGATCTACTGCCATGATGGCCTCGTTGGGAAATTCAGAATTCGCCAACATTTATTTAACACGGGCAAGCCCATTAAAAAGAATTAAAAAAAAAAAAAAAACAATAGCGGAACAAAGAGGATGAACTTCTAGGAACAGATTGGCTGAACGTTGAATTCTGCTAAGTGGACGGTGCTGCAGGTAATTTGTGTAACATTTCGACTGTTTGATCACCTGAGCCAGCAGAACTATAACTACGAAGGTATACTCGATCGAAAGATGCTATTTCAAGTCTCTGGGTCCGACAGAATCGAAAGGTTTGTTCCAAGCGAAACTTTCTGAGGTTTGTTACGAACATCGGTGGGCCCTAATTAGATATTTCAGATGTGCAGAACCAACTGAGTACACTCAGACTCAGGCCTTGTTTCTAAAACCAATACAGGGCCAATAAAAAAAACTAAAATTAAAAAAATTAGAAAATTAAATTAAATTAAAAAATAATAAAAATACAGACCAAAACAGGAAAATCTTTCACCGAATCTCAGCTTTCCGGGGTTTCCAAGTATCGTTTTCCACTTAATTTTTCACGCTAAATCGAATGGTGATACTCCTGAATCATTTTTACTGATAAAAATTGATATTTCGAGAGAAAGTGCATTTTCTGGACATATACAGGGTGTATCAGTTATGATCCGAAAAACTTCTCCCACGTGTTCTACAGGTAATTTCCAACATAAAGTGTCTCATAGCGTTTTTTTTTTCCTAAACCACTAAAAACCCGAGTTTTTTCACTTTTTAGATTTTTTTCGTGTTTTCGACCTTAGGTCACTGAAAAGGCCATAATTCCGGCCATAATTCCACAAATAAGTGGAGTAAAACCAAATCTGAGTACCTACATAGTTGGAAAGATCGTTAAATTTCCCGTCTTTTCAGCCTCTAACAATAATTTTTTTAAGGGATATCAAGGGTGAAAAATGAGCCCAAAAAGTCAATTTCGTCAAATCTTGAAAACTGCCTGTTTTTTAAACGCTCATTAGACCCCCATAATTCTAGTGATAAGTTATAGCCTGTAAGCCTAAAAAATGCGCAAAAGCCTCAGCTTTCCAACGGTATAGTCAGTTTCTATCGTTTAGAGGGACCTTTCTTGAGAAAATCGAGTTTTTATGCGAACAAACGTGTGTTTTTCTAGGAAATCGCGTGTGCTAGGGCGTTGACGACATGACCATAACTTGAGGAGTTAGGTATCGTTTTCTGGGTAATTTTTCACGCTGAATCGAATAGTGACACTCCCGATTCATTTTGACTTAGGAATAAAAAATTTATATTGCGATAAAATTAGTGAATTTTTGGAAATACCAGCATATCAAAACCATATTTTGTTGAGCTAGTGAAAAATTGAGGTAAATCTGAGCAATAATCATTTGGAAAAATTCAATAAACTCACAAACATTACTAAAAATAAGTTGGATGTGCTAATATGTAAAAAAATTCAATATTTCTTTCGAAAAATCAAGTTTTTATCGGTCAAATTGAATCGGGAGTGTCACTATCCGATTCAGCGTGAAAAATTACCCGGAAAACGATACCTACCACCTCAAGTCATGGTCATGTCGTCAACACTCGATTTCCTAGAAAAACACACGTTTGTTCGCATAAAAACTCGATTTTCTCAAGAAAGGTCCCTCTAAACGATAGAAACTGACTATACCATTGGAAATCTGAGGCTTTTGCGCATTTTTTAGGCTTACAGGCTATAACTTATCACTAGAACTATGGGGGTCTAATGAGCGTTTAAAAAACAGGCAGTTTTCAAGATTTGACGAAATTGACTTTTTGGGCTCATTTTTCACCCTTGATGTCCCTTCAAAAAATGATTGTTAGAGGCTGAAAAGACGGGAAATTTAACGCTCTTTCCAACGATGTACTCAGATTTGGTTTTACTCCACATATTTGTGGAGTTATTTCCTTTTCAGTGACCTAAGGTCGAAAACACGAAAAAAAATCTTAAAAGTGAAAAAACTCGGGTTTTTAGTGGTTTAGGAAAAAAACGCTATGAGACACTTTTTGTTGGAAATTACCAGTAGAACATGTGGGAGAAGTTTTTCGGATCATAACTGATAAACCCTGTATAACACCACGTACCTACTTGCCAAAATCAACTGTTAAAGATAGTTAGCACTTAAAATAGGAAATTTAACGATCTTTCCAATGGTAAGTACCTACGTTCATTTTTATTAAGACAGTAAGTTAAAGCTAATGGCTAATGGCTATTTTAGTGATGAAAGTTCGAAGAAAAAATCTTAAAATAAAAAAAATAAAATAAAAAACTCACGAAAAAAAGAGGCTCAAAAGAAGCTCTAACACGAGGTACACACTTTTTGTTGGAAGTTTCCTCCTGTAGGATCGATTCCTCATGTTTGTCCCAACTTAACTGTAGACGACTGATACATTGAAATGACCCATTTGACTGTAATTTTACTTAAATGTCTTTAAAATTTATCCCCCCCTGATATATACGTCTATGTTACATAACTGAGGAAGCTATACTGCCCACCCAACCTAGTAGACTTCCTTAATAGTTGTCCATAGTCCACTAATGCATTTTTCATAGGTGTGGTTTTTATTCCTTTAGTTAAAACACAATTTTTGGTTAATCTAGATCTAGACGATTGACATTGATGGTCGCTATTGGTCGGGAGTCAACCCATGAAATTGCTGGCAGCTAACAACTTGACGACTTTCTTCTGAAGTGCCAGGACAGGCACAGGTTATTCCAGATGGGCCCAGTTGAAGGCAGAAAACGTTGAGTGAATAATAATGTGACAAAAAAAACGCAATGTTTCATATGGCTGAATCCCGACTGACTAAGAATTAATTCCTAATAATTAATACTTTTGGACCATTATTTACGATTTTATGGTACCAGCAATAGATTTATGGGGTATTTTTTGAAAAGTGCCCCCCTCCCAATCCCCGTCCCCGCTACCTATCCTATCTCATGAGCAAAACTCGGATGAGTACACATACCAAATTTGGTGGGTTTTGGACCATTATTAAAGATTTTATGGTTCAAAGTATCTGGATAGTGAAGCCGGTTCAATGATTATTGCCTAAATTACATTATTAGGTACTCACTTCAGTCCTGTCTAATAATATACCTACCTATACCAAACTCACCTGTTTTTCAAGAAAAATTCTTTTAAATTAGGTTTGCGGAATCCCTTTTTTCGGTATCAATTTTCCATAATGTGGATTTTTGGCCCACTGTTTTCGTCTTATTTATCAAGAACTGCCCTGCCATCATCTATTAGCTACATTTGCTTTCCCCATACGGGAATAATTCATGGTGCTGCTCGTTTAGTATCCCCTGGTTCTGAAACCGAGTTCCCTTCTTCTCTTATTCTCTGGCTTTGTTTATCTTCTGGTTCAACCGGTTACGGTTTCATCCGCTTTCAAAAGCTTGCGTTTTTCAAGATTTAAATTAAATTAAATTGACAAAATCCTGTACATTTTATGTGGGAATGTTTTCTCAGCGTGTCGACAAACCTGAATTTAGTTCATTCGAGTGTTAGATAAATATATAATTACGTAGTCCACCCCTTTACGACTGTACGCATTGATCTGTGAGTACATTTTCATGCTCGAGTTATTTGTTTCTGTACTGAGAGGAGTTTACATTCAGGACGAGGAGTTTAGAGACTTGTGTAGGATGAATACCTACCTAATAAATTATAATATAATCTATTTTTGGGGTTTTGTGGGTTATTTACTGAGCTGAACTGATAGGCAGAACAACCACGCGATATCCACACTCTTCCGGACTTGTGACACGGCTCCTTCTTGATTAACTAAATTAACCTATAGTCAAGAAGGCCAAGGGTTACAACGTTGTACTCTCCTCAGAGGGGTTCTGGTGGTAGGGGGAACAGCCATGTCGGTCCCCTCTGAGGAGATGAACCCTTCTTGGCCTTCTTGACTATCGGTTAAATTATGTTAACAAGAAGGAGCCGTATCACAAGTCCGGAAGAGTGTGGATATTGGGTGGTTGTTCTGCCTGTCAGTTCAGCTCAGTAAATAAACAACCCACAAAACCCCAAATTAAATTCTGCTAATTGGAACTTGGGGCCGACCAAATAACTTCAGTTCCACCATCCCATAGTTATAATAGGGGTATTGACGGTTGAGCTGGCCGAGTTAAACGTGCTAAGTTGTTAACTTCGTCCTCACAAAAACCAGGAGGCACCCTAGGCTGGCCCTTGCTAACGTACGTGTTATCACGAATCTACAGGTGAAAATGTGAAGAAGAAGAAGGGGATGTCATAAAATTTAGATAAAATGTAAAAAAAACAACAACATCCTCGGTATTTTGCTACTAAATAATAACAAACAAAATCGGTAGTGCAGACACCACTGAGAAAAACTTGAAGCGTAAGAATTGGTTAATAAATCAAAATTTTATTCAGAAAATGGAAGAAAAAAATTGCTTGGTGTCAATAATTAATTAGTTATACGAGGTAGAGTTCGTCAGCTGCATAGTTGCTATTGGTTGTAGATAGTCGGGATTCAGCCAAAAACAGTCGGTAAGGAATCACATGAATTCACTATATTTCAACGTTTCGGGTCGCACCGGACCCATCTTCTGGCTGAACAACCTATGAGCAGTCAACCAACAAAGCAATCACTAAACTAAAATGGCCCTCAAGGGCCCACATACCAAATCTCAGAATCGTGGGATCATTAGGGAAAAAACGCTTGCATACAAGTCTGCAACGCATTGGGACATTTTCATGTCTTTCTCCCCCTCCTTCTTTCCCTTTCAAATTTCTCCTTTGCTTTAGGAGCCACTCAGCTGATCTGGACCTCTCGATTTGTCAAGAAGGAGTCTCAAGGAGGCTGCATACTAGAACCATTTGTATCGATACAGAACGACTCGGATGTAAGCGGAAATGGTCAGAACTGGACGGTTGTTGTACAATGTCACGTTACGTAACATAACATAATTTTGGTTGTGTGCCACAGCAAAGACATGAAAATGTCAAAAAAAAACTTCAAAATCGGCGTATTTCAAGAATAAAAACCGGCATATGCCGCCATTTTGAATCGTCGTAAAGAGAGCTGATAACTCAGATAACATGGTTGCTGTCTACGTTTACCACACCCTGGACTCAGTTAACTTAACACGCACTTTGATAACATGTTAACGAACGATTTTCTCCAGGTTTAACAAGTTTAACACATTGAACTCGTTAACACATAGACAACGGCCCAACCGTGAATACCCCTAATATAATAATTATGGCGTAATAGGGCTATGCTGGTGTACGGTTGAGAAAGGCTGGAGGCTCACAGAATAAGAAAGAGGTGATGAATCAGTATTGCAAAATTGGACTGAAAAATGTGGAGCTTTAGTAAAGATGAAAGAATACTATCCCATTCTAATGACTTGCAATTATATGACCCACAGGCCTACTTTCGCCCATATTAAGGCGAAATGTCCCGCGTTTAGTTCCAAAAGCTGCCATCACGTCGCGCTTCAAAATGAACGAAAATTAATTTCCGTTTTTCTCTGATACGGGTGGACCAATTTTCATTCTGCAACGCTTTCTGTGAATGGTATTACCAAACTTATTTTTGTACATTCAGTTTCGATTTTTTTCTTTTCTTCCATGGTGTGCAAATATTTTTTGCTCAAATTTGAACATTTTTTGAAGTGCCAGGTATCCATGACATAGAGTTTTGATTGCAGAATCCAATTTCTCTCTAAAATGAGGGACATTTCGCCTTAAGTTGTCTCTGTTACTCTGCGTATGCAACCCACACCTACACAGACTCAGTAGTTCGGGAACGCAAACCTGGAAGCAGCTCGTGCCTCGTTGTTGGGAGTTGGCCCACCAGAATGCATAGGTATCCCCTTTGAACAGAAAGATAATGAATTTCAGATATCCATCTTACCTAGTTCAAATTTGGTTCATTTTTGTGGATTGCTCGATGCTAGATAATTTGTACGTACTTACTCTCGATTCAAACGTAAATCCAAAACTCCTGACTCAGAATATTAAATGCAATGAAATGAATTTAGATAGGTATCTATATTTGATTTATTGGGTAGGTACCAAAATAAATATATTGGATACAATATTTTTTCTTTTATAATATATTTTACTACATATATTTCCTGCCTGCTTGTTGGGTATTATCTTTGTATCTCCTGCTAATATTTTTCAGGTTTCCTGCTATGGCCTCGTCAAAAACAGGAGTTATCTTGAATCTTCTTCGGCAGACTAACTTCAGGCTCAACTATCCCACACACCTTCTCAAAGGGTTGGCTCACATTTCTGTTAGACCAGGTGATAGCAAGTCGAAGAAAACAACCAAGGGTATGACAACAATTTGTTGGCCTTTCTTGATGAATTGTAAACTGTATGAGACATCAAGTAGCGTACTTAGTGGTGTTAAACTATTGATAATCTGTAGTGTGACTGAGGAGCTGTATCTTTGGAGAATTTTAGATTGAGTAATTGCGAGATTTTCAGAGACTTTTGACTGGGGATGGAACATTGAACACTAACATCAATGTTAGGATCGATGTCACATCGGTGGAGTAAATTTTACATACAGCAATACATCAGCATCTCCACAGGAATTCCCTCTTTATTAATTTTGTTGAAACGATAAGTTTGATAATTTGACTGAAATCGCCGACGTAAATCAAAGAGGATTATAAACTAAATTTATGGGAACAGTAGGTCACTAAAATTATTCGAATGATGTTTATTATTTTTGTTGGAACTATTTTGGTTTGAATATTCCAACCTATTAATGAAACGTTTCAGCTGAAGCAGATTATCAGGTGCAAAAATCCATCGTCGCTGAGTTCTTAGAGAAAGGGAACTTAGCTGAAGTGGACCTCCTTAAAAAGCGAGTGCTTAATGCGGGTAAGACGATTTTATTTCTATATTTATAATTCATTTTCAAATCCATGGTTGGAGTAGTCCTGAGGGATCGTTCCTAGATCTCCGGATAGTTATGTTGTTCTTTGATTTTCTGGGACTTGTGTGCCCAATGATAACAATGGGGAACTTGCATGGGTATTTTTTATTTTGTAATTTGAAAGATCTTAATGAGGGCTTTCTGAAAAGGTGCTATTAATGACGGGTATCTGACGATTGAAAGTTACTGAAAATGGGTCTTGTAATTTGAACCGAACTGAAGTCACCGACTCCCCGCATATGCCTTCATGAATCTGGGTGACTGTTGGGTTTGTCCATTTCTAGTCATGGAAGAAGGAGAACGAAGTTGCACTCAATGTAAAATGGAGCGCAGGAAAATAGCCCCCACTTCTAGAGCAATCTTGCGGCGATGCCTGGAACTAAGAGTGAAAGTATTTTCAAGAAATTTGATATATTTTCAAATCTATACTGGTAACGTGATTGCATGCCCACTCTTCACTTCTTACTTAGTATGACTGTAGTAAGATAGAATAGTAAGCGCTGTGCTTGAAGTATATACCCCCTACATTTCGGGATTTCAGTGACTAGGGAGCAGTGGGTCCCACAGTCATGTCAAAATGGTGGATCTACATGGAGAAAACGTCGTTGAAGGAAGCTTAAGCACGTCGCTGCTAGAGTTCGTCGAAGCAAAAAAAGGCTTCACAATTTTGGGCATCAAGTGAAATTTCCTTCTCCTTCTTCCCTGAGTGTAGTTAAGGGTGAACTCTGGGATTCCTAGCGATACATAGGCCTATCTATCAGCATTCTAGGGTGAAATGTAAATTAGTTGTGAGGTTGTGACTGGTAATGTCTGATACTGTAATAACTACCTACTAATTCTATTACGCTTGCCATCCTCCAATCGAAAACCTATATTCCAGGAGTAACTCTGAACAAATTCACATTCGACGCTCACTTCATCGGGATCTGCTCTGAACTTGGAGCCTTCGAATTGGGAAGGGACTACTTCAGGGCCCTGCATTCTAAAGGAAACGCCGGTGTGGGAGCTGTTTCAAGATACTTTACGATGTGTCACGCCTTCCCCGATAAATTTGGTCCATCCGAGCAAGAGTTTATGTTGAAGGTGTATGATGAGCTTTTGAAAAAGTGAGTTGGTTATTTGAGGTTCCATAATCTTGAGGGATACATTATAATTTATTTAATGACTTTTATCACTATTTTATTATTATTTTATGACTATTTTAACTAAAAATTTCAAGTCTTGAATAAAAAATGACACTCCTTATTGGGTCTTCAACTGAGAGAGGCAGGTTACCTAAGTTCATTCATTCAGTTCTTACTATTGGCTATTGTGTGAAGTAAAGGACAATAAATACGTACCTGATCCATTCGATGCCACTCAGCAGAAATATGAGAATTTTAGGTGCCTACTGAATAAAAATATCGTATTGATCGTCTTCTGCATTCACCGCTGTAGAAGCTTCGCAGTGGGAGCAGCTCGAAGTTGAACATTTGCTCATCAGAGTCCATAGGTACCCCTCTTGAACGGATGTTAAATCGAGCGTGTTCCCCCTAGACCTCCCTGTGTACCGCCATCCAGCCAGAAAAGCATTGTCAAATTAGTGTAGTTTCTCTAGATCGAGAACGTGGGAGCAGCTCGAAGTTGAACATTTGCTCACCAGAGTGCACAGGTACCCCTCTTGAAGAGATGTCAAATCGAGCTGCTCTCACAGTAAGCTTCGCTAGAATCTCAACATCATGTAAGTATGGCAGCCTACATACCATAAGTACTTGTGAGAGTACCAAATTCATGGATAACATGCTCCACGTACTACTGTGTGGCTCCAATCTGCCACCATGTAGACAGAGATGGTGGTCAAATCATCGTATTGTGAATGTTTGGGATTTTTGGAGCTCAAGATTTGTACCTTGAATGAGAATGTTTGGATGATGCTAGGTCATGTCTGAGCATTTTTCAATACCCTCTCGGTCCCTGGAGGAACCTAAGTTTCGTATTTTTGTCTCAGGGTTGCTACGGGTCTGGAAATCCTTGAAAACCTGGAAAAGTCAGGGAAAAAGACAGTGGTCAGGGAAAAGTTGGAAATCTTCTGGAATTTTACGAAAAATACGGGATACAAGTATTTTTCAGTTTTTGGTGAGACTAATGCTTCAAATACCTACAGGGTATCTAAATTTTATTAAATGCGTTTCATCATTATTCGTTCTTTTTTATTTACACTACAGATCTGATCATCTGCATTTCTGAGATGTATAAGTTACAAGTCTGTTTCAGGCATTCATCAATACAAAATTAAATTGCTTCTTCACTACAAACGACTTCTGAACCTGGAATCTATTTAAAAAATCAACAAAAATTCTAAAATGTCGATATTATGTACTAGAGAAAGGATGAGTCCGTTGGACAGAATTTTTTAAGTACTCCAAGGTTCAAATTGCGAAAATTTAGGGTCAAAAAACGAGTTTTTTGAAGTTTTGTTGTAAATTACCATCTTAAACAAAAGAACATAATGGTATATTTGGAATCAGAGCAACATTTCCTGTAAGAATCACCCACAAAATCGGTTAAAATAATTCTTTGAAAATTTGCTCATCAACTCATGCTGCATGAATGGGACTTTTGAAGTTTAGAGCGTTCTGAACAATTTTGGTTCCGTTTGGGTCTGTGGTAAATTCCTTGTCCCAAGCAAAACTATATGAAGTTATGGTCCGATTTTGATGGAATTTTCAGGGATTGTGCGGGTTAGCCCCATAATGTCCCCTATTGATTTCATCGTCGTCAGACCACTAGAAGCATGTACGAATGCGCAAACGTGAAATTCCTCAGTTTCTAATGTGCTTATTTCTCTCAAATTCGGAGTATAGTTGGGGGCTGACTCTAAGAAAATTACTTATTAATTTTGTACTACTACTTTCTGTTATTATTTTGTACTGGATCAGAAATAGCTACTGTGCATGCGCAAACTGTGAATGTGTTTTCATAGCCGTAACTCCAGAACTACATCTATTTCGATGACATTTTCAAGGATTGTCTCACTATTTTTGGTGGGAGGGGGCCTTTGGAACGCATTGGAAAAGGTCAGGGAAAAATCACTTTTGCGGTCTGGAAAACCTGGAAAAGTCAGGGAATTTTGGGATTCTGTTTCCGTAGCAACCCTGTGTCTGGAAGACTGTTGTTGGTGGTGAATGTTTTCATTCTGTTGTACTGGAATGATCGAAATCCGTCATGCAGGACGACTCAATTTGGTTTTGATCCCTATATTGCCGGCCTTATAGAACTCAAAAATACAATGTTCTTTTGTTTTTCCTTCAAGGTACGATATATTGGATGTTTCAACGTGCGAAGGGGTCGCTCTAGGCATTGGGCTGACTGAACGGTGGCGCTCTGAGATACCCCGCCTCTTAGACATGATCAAACACAGCGGGATGAGTCCTTCCCCCACCCTCTGGGTCACCGCGGTTGAGTCGGCCTTCCACCATCGGGATCACAAACTTGCTTGGGAGTACATGGACGCATACGCCAACTCGGGCAAAACCATCTTGCCAAAATTGTATGAAATCGTTCTGAAGCAAAAGAATATTCTTCCTCAACTTCTAAGGTAAGTCTAAGTACCTAGTGAACAACCTGAATTGCACGTCTTACCAAGACGGTGTTGTCCTATTTCTGTAGCTCCAACACATATTGGGTGCAACGTAAATACTCTTCTTTCCGACACACAAGTCGATCTTCCAAAAATGGTTGGCTTTGCTTGAATTTGCTAGTTTTTATTGATCAGAAAATATTAAGTTCGACCATGTAGAAAAGTGTTGTAAAAAAATTTATATTCGGGAATGGGCAAACTTCACCTTGTGAGTCGTGCTTTTGGCAACATTGTGTTCTACGAATCTCATTTCTATTGTTGGATGATGGCAATAATCTTTCTTTTGAGCTCTGGTGAAACCAATCAATATTTGTTGAACGCTCAGCAAAAGAGTTTCTGTTGCTATCAAGAAGTTGCTAACTTAACCAATACCCTAACTGTACCTTTATGTTTCAATGCCCATTCAGATGGCTGGAAAGGCATGGGATCATTCTGACTGTGGAGAGCGCTGAGGTCTTCATGCGCCTCGCACCTTCCCACGGCGCCAAAACCAAGTCAAGTCTCGTTTCCAGGAAAGGCTCTTGCAAAGCGTGTCGAAGGTCTCTGGAACCATCACGTCTCACTCCAGAGGACTTTGAACTCCTGCGCTCTGCATTTCTCGATCCAGTTTTGGTCGGTAGAGATGTTTTCCAGAAAACAAGTCCTGAGGAGCTCAACAGTTTTCACAAGTTCCTCGAAAAGGTTAATTTTTTTTACTTTGATTGACTGGTACTACTGGTCTGGAGGCAATATCGCATCTTATCTTACTTTGGTTGTCAGATGGTTTTCAGTTTGCTCTATTCTCAGTTGAACTTTGTCATTAAGGGCCGGTTT
>JAEMON010000012.1:5345570-5357672 GCA_030264115.1 Lygus lineolaris
CCCCCCCCCCCCCCCCCCCTGCGACCTTTAAGATCTATTGTTAGTCAAAAAAGGAGTCAAACCCTCATCATCAAGATATAAGGACTGATAACACCACGGAACACATAAAAGATCTCTTCTATGTGTTCCGTGGATACCACGAACACATCTAGGCATTAGGAAGGTACTCACTAGAAACTTAGTGCCTAGTTTCCAAATAATATGCTTGAAGGGCCAATAACTGCTACCTTCTAACTTAATACGTAGGGAATGAAGAAAATAATCAACCTGTAACAATGGCGAAGTCTGAGACGTCAACTGAAGACACCCAGTCATCGTGAATCAAACAGTCCAATGCTTCGGGAGGAGGATGCCGCTCCAAATACTCAATTTCCACCACACTTTCCAACGATATCCCTGCAACACCCAACAACATGGGTAACAAAACTGATAACGTAATTATTGTATCTTTAATAAATCGTAATTAAAACATGCCTAGGTAAGTACCTGCCTGCTTCGGTCAAAATCACGAAGTTCTTTCATTCGATTAGTCACCCTAGTGTCGATTAGTCAATCATATTGGTTGTTTTTATTCTCCAGAGACATGCTAATTATTAAAATAATTTAGGTGTGTTCCATGCGCATTAAGCAGTTCAAGAAGTTCGGTTCACTAATATAGATGGGTTCATTTTCATGGAACTTACGGGTTCAAAAACCGTTGTGATCCTGTTTCTTGTATCTAACTATGTAGATACTTCAACGTTAAATATTATCAAAAAAGAATACCTTGGGATAGCCAAATCAGCCAGTTACAAGTGTGTACCTACAGGAGATTCAAGAAGGGAACAACAGCAAACAAAATTTATTAAGTTACGAGGTAGGTAGTTCCTTTTCTGGAAATTTGGAAAGATTTTCAGCGAATTACCGTTGACATCTTGACACTCAAAAATAGGTAGAAAACTACGACAAATTTGAACAGTGAGATCCTCTGGCCTTCGAAGTTCCTTTTTCTTATTAATTGAGATAAATATTTTGTGCAAAATTTGGATTCGCTAAGATCATGGGATGCAAGTGCATATTTTTGGTAATGTTTCTGTTTTTAGTATTGAAATGTACCTACTGCCTAAATTACCTGGAAAATAAACATGTTTATTATTATTATAGGTGATGTAGGGCTGTCAAACCTCCTTTATTTATGACCTCAAGGAATAGGTACCTTAGAAAATTCAAATTTGTCTCAAAATATAAATACTAAGGTTTGTTCCAACTGACTGAGCAGTTTGAACATAAACGCACATTTTGGCTGCGCAGAAAACTGCGCACAATGCGCGTTTATGTTCAAAATGTTTCTGTTCCATCCGGTTTAGTGTGCAACTGATAAGAACTTGAATTCTGTTCCAACTGACTGTGCAGATTGAACATAAACGCACATTTTCGCCCGAGCGAAGGAGGGTGGCCGAACCTGGGCGAACTGATCGCAGAGAAACCTTCTGCAACCTCCTTACTTTTGGTGCAAAAAGTGGAGGGTGAAAAGCAGGGGTGGTTCTACGCTCACGCCAATCTTCGCCTCTTTCAAGCTAGAGGTTTTCACACTCTGAAAACGTTTTTGGGTTAGCGCACTGTATACATTTTGCTGCGTTCCAACAGAAATGTGCGATTCAAACAGAATGTTTGATTGTGTTCGTTTATGTTCAATCCATTTATTCGGACCTTGAAACTTACCTTATCTATTCGAACATAAACGTACATTCCGCAACTTGCACATTTTCAGTTGGAATAAACCTCTAATGGGGAATTATCATCAGTTTTTTTCTGAAAGATAATGATTCAAAAGAAACAATGAAGTCGTAAGGCAAAAATAGTGTATCTGTAGAAAATTTATTGAAAAGGGTGTCGAGTGTCATTGGCCAATTCCGTCCAAGATGCCAACCGAACAAATCAAAACACGAAGCCCATCACTGTTTGGGCTCCTGATTAGAGAGAATAGCGAGGTTTATAGGATAGAATATGGAGGTTTCCAGTCAGTAGCTTTTTCTCCTGTTTTTGATTTGTTGTGTGTGCCTGAAGATGGCTATAATTTAGCTGAAAAGCTTTGTGTTTTTACGTTTTGCAATAAACATAGGTATGTGATAATCTAAAGGTGTTTTCCTTACAATAAATTACCTAAAATATGGAGGATTATCACAAGAAGGCTTCAACAACTCTTCTGAGATTAGAGAGAATGGAATTTACTTATTTGATTGAATTAATTCATTGTTATTCAATTAGTTATCTAAATCATTCCTATTTTCATAGCTCTCAATGCGATCTCAGCGCATTATTTTTCGGTTCAGTTCTTTTCAGTGTGACGTAGAAATGGGTTATTTTATTCCAAACAACAATAGAAAGGCAGAAAAAATGTGATTTTCTCATAGGTACACGATAATTCCCCATTGTGTGCCTACCAAACTACCAGGTAGGAGGTACTGTTCAAGCATCATAATATAACATAAATAATATGAATTATCTAAAAATATTGTACCTACAGTACGTACGCTGTTTCTCTATGAGTATTCTGATCACCCTAAACTTAAACCTTATTAAATATGTTTGATTTTGATCACCTCTCTTGTTCAAATGATCCCCAAGATGAGACCTCAGCAATTCGCCTGCTGCTATGAAGTCGAACTCCACTTTCTTGGCGGCGGCGTTTCCTTCATGAAATAATTGATTTACTAAATCATTGAGCTCCTTGGCGGTGACAGAGGACGGCACAGCGAACGGGTTGTCTGGCACGGAGTACCGATCCTGTTTCGTGACGAACCGGATCTGCAGTTGATCCGATTGATTGTCGGCCATCGTATTGACACTCCAAAACTATTCAGTTATGACTGGGAAAGGAAGTGATTATCATTCACCGGCTAATTAATCGAAAATTTGTAGATCTTAACAATTTAAAACGAGTCATAAAGTACAGCACACGTGAGACGGAGACGTGAAGCAGCCTTGAGCCTTCAAATTCAAAACAAAACCAAATTTCTATTTATCTGTCTTTGTGCTTGAACTTGACACAAGAGAGGACAAACCAGAGTGGAGAGAGGTATGGAAGAAGATCTCTGATTCTGAGGACATGGACAAGAGTAGCAAAACCGATGTTCTAGGGGAAGCAAAGGAGCAATAACAAGAAGAAAGAAGTGAGGTTTTCTTCCATCTAGTGGAAACAAAATAATGCTATCAATGTGTGGCTCGTCATTATCTGAAGTTTTCATGCTCTTTTGTTCTTCATTAAATTTTCCTTCCTTGTAACTACTTGTTCTAGATTATTAGAAATTGTATAGTTTATTTTTCTAATGTGTCCCGAGTTAGGAAAATAAAGGTAAAGGATCATCGGCCACTTAGACAATCCATGGGCAGAAACTCAAAATAGGTTATGACCGACATACTTGGTTGAAAATTAAGAATAAGAGTTCGCGCGGTTAAATATTAAACTGATAAAAGATTAATGATAAGATAACTGATTAAGTTTAATTTTGAACCGCGCAAATTCTCATTTCTTATTCATTATTTTTTTCAACATAGTACCTATTTTAAGTTTCTGTCCATGGATTGTCTTCGATGATCCTTTACCTTTTATTTCCTTACTCGGGACTTAGTTGACATTCTGTGACAAACGTTTATGACATTCCAACCATTGACCTACCTACGACTCACACTCACACCCACGGTCATGAGGAGAGAAACCAAACTTTGAGTTAGATAAAACAGAAGGAAAACTCTGATCAATCATGATCCACGTAAGTTTGTTTTTATGTGAATGTCAGTTGTTATAATAAAATCACGAAGATTTCCGACAGAACAACTATAATATAGTTCAATAGCTGGTCTGCTCAATTTCAAACAAATATATGTTCAACAAACCTTAAAATACATATTTGAAAAATGTAGCCTGCTTCACAATAACTAACTTCTGCTAATACTGCTTCACAATAAATAATTCAATCACTAGAAACCTCAGCTCATTAGAAATCCCGAGGAAGCGCCTTCAGCTATCTCACAGAATCATGTAAGATACATGCAAGATAGGTACATGGGAATATAAATGTATGTACAATGATTTTTTTTAAAGACCACCCCAATTTTCTAGCTAAGCATACTCACCCTCATCAAAAAATCAAAATAGACTTAACAAAACACTGGCATGAAAAAAATAAATTTATTAATTTATCAACTACCTAATAGGTACTAACGACTTCATTAAAACACAACTCCAATTCATGCATTTCTTTTTATTTCAAACATCTAGTAACTAAGTAATGTCAATTTTTACCATCTGTACATGTACCTAATACTGATTTACCGTACTGAGTGTAATTAATCACTTATCTTGGTGCCACCCAACAAACTAGTTTTCTAGTAGTCCATTTCCACTTATCTGACCCGCGGGCAGGCTTAGCCTTTGCGGTATCTCAATACTTCGTATACTGGCATTCCTACCTACCTACCAACTAAGTATATTTTACTGGATGTACCTACTTATTTTTATGTGTTGTTGTTGGCTTATGCTGTTGTATATACTGTTGTAAATCAAACAAATTTTCAATTTCAGTAGGTAGTTGAAGTGAGCGTCAACTACACAGAACCGTTTCAAATGATGACTGCGTACATGAGCCGACTTCCAATTTTCTGTCTGTCCAAGAACAATTGGAAAAGGGCGAAGCGAAGGATGGTCAAGTTTTTCGCGGCAAATGAAATCGAAGATCCTGAAATCAAGCGGGACCTGTTCCTGAACTCTCTGGACCAAGCTGGTTATGACTTGATGAACATTTTGAGTTCTCCCATCGCGCCGGAAGAGAAATCGTACGATGATCTCATCAAGTTGTACGATGCGCATTTTCTCATGCAGTTGTACGAATCCCATTTTCTTCCAAAGGAGTCCATTTCCTCTTTGCGTCACCGTTTCCACAACGCTGAAAGAGAGGAGAACGAAACCCTTCATTCATGGTTGGCGAGACTACGATCTCTTGGACGCCCATGTAAATTTGACAAACTCGACGAGATGCTACGCGATCGTTTTGTCTTGAGTTTGCCGGAAGGTCCAGTCAAAGATCGTTTGTTCGAGGAAGACCGGATGAATTTGAACATTGACGACGCTTTGGAAATCGCGATGGCGAAGGAGTACGAACTGTCTTCCACCTCCACTGCAGTCATGGATGCATTAGAGGAGGAGCCGGTGCCTTTCTCGCAGAGGGAAGGACGTGAGAGGACCACGACTGGAATTTCCAAGGGACAAAAGGTATGTCCTTTGAAGAAATACGATAAAAATAACGATAACCATTTATTTTAATTTGGGGTTTTTATTTACTGAGCTGGACTGATAGGCAGAACAGCCACGCGATATCCACACTCTTCCGGACTTGTGACACGGCTCCTTCTTGATTAACCTGTAGTCAAGAAGGCCAAGGGTTACAACTTTGCACTCTCCTCAGAGAGGACCAACATGGCTGTTCCCCCCACCACCCCAGCTCTTCCGTAGCACGAAACCACATTGTCCCTGCCTCACCCACAACCAAACGGTTATACGACAGTAATCATCACTATGGGATAGTGGAACTGACATTATTTGGTCTGCTATGTTCCAATTAGCAGTGATTTATTGGGGGTTTTGTGGGTTATTTTTTATTTACCTACTGAGTTGAGCTGATAGGCAGAACAAGGGCCGAAGAGCTTGGGTGGTAGGGGAACAGCCATGTCGGTCCCCTCTGAGGAGAGTGCAACGTTGTAACCTTCTGTAAGGCCTTCTTGACGATAAGTTAAATTATGTTAATAGAGAAGGGAGCCGTGTCACAACTCCGGAAGAGTGTGGACATCACGTGGTTGTTGTATCAGTTCAGCTCGGTAAATAAATAATAATAAATAAACTCCTTCAGCATCCAAAGCATTATCCGACCCACGTCTGTTCCTTGTTATAATAATGATTCCTTGCATAAGGGGAAACCGGCACCGATATTAGTATGTCGAAGTTGACTCTTTCACATTCTGAGATGACATTTTGGTTGATCTAATTACAACACTAAAACTTTAAACATTCTATTAATCCTTCAAAGTTCGGTACAAAACACTAATTACTACACTACTTGTTGTTCTTTTTCCAAAACCATAAAACCATACCTGAAATAACAGTGGGTAGGGAGGGAGTGACCTTGTCTCAAAGACCTTCTCTTTCAAGTGAACTGGTCCCTAGTGACCTGCTGAGGAAAGACCTGCAGTTCACTCGTTCGCCGTCGATATTTGTTATTTTCATAATTTACCAAAAGTTCCTTTTATTGAAAACTAAGTATAATGTATATCTTTCTTTTTTTAAATGGTCTTCAAAACAAATTTATTAGAATAAATAATCAAGATAATTCTATGAATCCTGCAGAAAAATGTGAATAAAAATGAGTTATGAGGCTCGAGTTGGCCCGTACTGAAACATTCCTATCAGGTCGCAGATCCCACTAGCACACTTCCTGTGGACAAAGTGAACTGGTGAGTGGTGACCTTCTCCTGCTGAGAAGGAGAGTGGGCTCGCACTGAGAAGTTCCTAGCAGGTCGCAGGTCCCGCTCGTTCACTATAAAGTGAACTGGTGACCTTCTCACACTGAACTTGTCTTGGGACTGAGTGACCTGCTTTGAGTCAACTCACTTAGGTGAACTGGGTTTACACACCTCTAAGCTGAAAGTCCTCTTCACCCAACGCCAACACACCCAAAAACAAACTCATCCGAGAAGAAGAAGAAGCCCAGTCCTTGCAGGGATCCTCAATCAAAATCTTCCATGCTTGATGTGCCTCCATGCTTTTCCTCTACTTCCATGCATCCACTCCTCCTCCATGATTCAATAAAAAGAAACCGGAGTTAAAGAGGAAAACGTTGTCAATTTCCACGAAAATAATGAGTTACAAAGTTGAATCAATTTCGACGGTTGGGCTATCATAAGTAACAAACAATAACTGAAGGTACATCAGAAAGAACACAGCTTATATAGTCACCGGAGAAAGGGAACTTTAATGTCATTGGTCGAGAAAATTGAAGAGGCTGAGAGGAATACCCAATCACGTGCAAGCAAAGTGAAGGGGTTGGAAGGGAACTTGAATCCTATTGGCTGAGAGAAGTGATAGGGGGCTGGGAGGAATAACCAATGCCAATCAACGGCGGACATAGTGAAAGGGGGGTCAAATAGTGGTGAGGGTAACATTACGAAAAGGGGTAAAACCAAGCTATTGCAGGAATAACCCTATTAATGGTGAAATATGATGAGGAATTACATCATTCAAACATTTTCCAGACCTATCACTTTTAATTATTTCAAATTTTTCAAGTACACCTAACCGTCGAAATCGAGTTAACTTTATAACTCATTATTTTCGTGGAAATAGACAACGTTTTTCTCTTTAACTCCGGTTTCTTTTTATTGAAATGGGTTTCCACAACTTCGTCGCGAGTGATTTAGTTCCTACATGGTTCCTTGTTTTTGTTCTACTACAAGTAAATCTACATCAATTAATTGAAATGATCGAAATATACCAAACATTTTTGAGATTTGTTCAAATAATGATTTTGCATGTATTCTGCTTTATCAGGTTCGGAAAGTAAATCGTCGGAAATGCAAGGCTCGAAATTGTCAAGTGAATAGTGTGGAGTTTCCCAACACTCGGTTATTTCAATTTCCTGCGAACCCTGAACGGTACGTAATAAATTCCCCTTTTTCTTCGATTTCAGGCTATGATTTCCGTTACTCTCCTTTTTATTTTCGAACAACAATTGACACGAATTCCCAATTTCTCTCGGCATCCTTCTAAACCGTTCAACATTGCATGCTAATCCCAGATTTTCTTAATAGTTTTTCATGTGCCTTCAGTAGAAGAGTTTCATGGTCATAAAACTTGAAGATTCACGTTTTTAACCATTAAAACTCGCTTGAAATTGTTTTCGCACAAAAGAAAAGTTGAAAAACTGTGAGTTCTTCGTCAAAGGCCAACGTCAGCTCACTAAAGGCAGAATCACACGAGCGTTTTTCCAGATTTTTGCGTTGAAGAGAGATACGTGTTGAAATCTCCAGATCCAGCGCACTCTGGTGGCTAGCGTTCTTTTAGTTTTTAGTAGGTATGGGAACTTTAACGTCACTACTACGAGTAGTTTGGGGTGTCAGGTTATCAGTTTTCTCAAAACTAGGCGCTCAGCTGTGTCCAAAACTCGAGCGAAGCACAGTGGCTCAAAATAGGAAGTTTTCGGACAAAAAATTGTCCCCTCCCATCATATAGAAAATTTTACGCTGATTTCGAATATACCCCATGTTCCTGTACATAGAATAGCTGATTACCTGCAATATCTGTAAAACCTCAAAAATTCACGTTTTTGACCATTGGAACTGCCAAATTTGGTTTTGTTCAGAAAAAGAATTGAAGACCTGAGACTTCTGCGTCGAATGAGACCAACACCAGGTCACTCAGTACCTATGATTTGATTTTTCACAGTTTTCTGATTTCTCCGTTTTCTCGATTTTTTTTCTGTGTTCCTGACTAAAAAAGTCAAGAAAATGGAAAACTTTGAAAAATCGCCGAAAATCATGGCTACTGTGTTGATGAGCTGGGGTTGGTCGCATTCAATGCAGAAGTCTCAGGTCTCCCTATTTTTCTTTTATACAAAACCAATTTTTGGCACTTGAAATGATCATAAACGTGAATTTTTGAAGTTTTTTCGAGATATCACAGCTAATTAGTTATTCTATGTAGGTATACGATAATGGAGTATATTATTCTGAATCAGTGCAAAATTTTATGTAAGACGGGAGGGGACGATTTTTTTGTCCAAAAACCCCTATTTTGAGCCACTGTGCGGCGCCTACCACACACCGTGCTAGGCAACCTGCAGAAGCCTCCACGCACACAGGAAGTTATAGGGGGAAAATGCAGTTTTCTGTAGATTTCTTTTAATACATTTTTCAAAGATTTCCCACTCTGTATTACTGTTTAACTATTCAAGAGAACTTTTGAATTGTTACATGTCTTAAATGTCTGGGTTTTTGTTTTGTTTTGTTTACTACCCTTCTTCTCGTTTCTTTTCAAGATCTTCTTCAATGCATTACTACGTATGTTGCCTCTCGTAAATCCTATCCTAAAATATTCCGCCCTCCCAAGTTATTCCGCCCAGAAATAATATAAATAATCTAGGACTAGCGTGGTGGCGCCTTCAACACAGTAGGACCGACTGTATCAAACACCAACGCAAAGTGGTCACAAAACCGCTGGGGTGGTTGGTACTTCCATTTGGACCTTGGCAAAAAGCTGATTCGTCCCCTTCAACTTCCATCCAAAAAAATCTGGAAAAACGCTCGTGTGATATGGCTTTAAGTCCGTTGGTAGTCATGATTTTCGGTGATTTTTCAAAGTTTTCCGTTTTTTGTGTTCATGACTAAAAGAGTCGAGAATTTGGGAAAATTCGAAAACTCGCCGAAAAGCATAGTTACAGCGTTGACGAGCTGGCGTAGGTCTCATTCGATGCAGAACTCTCAGGTCTTCAACTTTTCCCTTTTCTTTTATACAAAAACAATTTTGGGAAGTTCCAATCTCCAACGGTCAAAAACGCTTCACAACTGAAATATTGAATGATAACGTTTCCAACAAGTATAAAATATTAAATATTACCACTGTATAAAACTGATGTATCAATGTTTTTCTTCAAAGGTACAAAATTTGGTGCGAAATAGCTGGAACCGACCCTTACAGTCCAGTGCGCAATGTCTTCCTTTGTGCCAGGCATTTCGACAAAAGTTGTTTTTATTCTCCTGAACGACAAACCATTATCCCAGATTCAAATCCAGAGTACGCCACCGGTCCGCTGAATTCAACTACTGGTGACTATAAGCCTGAACCATGTAAAATAATGTAACACAACAAACACTTTTGTAATTTTATTATAATTTTGTAGTCAACAAATATTTGTGTAACAGAGGCCGGTCGCCATAATGTTTAATGTAAAGTTTAACCCAGGTCACATATATATGGTTTTTCTTTTCCAAGTTCTTACTTAATAATGTATGGATAGGAATAATGTATGGAATGACGTTCCTACAATAATTATCAACACTCTTGTACAATGCCTTGCTATAAACTCGACTGTAAATAGGCTCTACTTACAAGTTTCATTGACAATTTTGATGTGATACTATCGTTGGTGCTTCTACTTACTGTTGTAATCCAATTATACGAAATTATGCGAAGTTGATGATACTGTGGATCCCTGGCCACTCCATAATTTTAACAATTGCAGATTGGTGGTCCCATGATGCTGGACATAGGACTTGAATCGATCAAGAAATAAGTCGGGACGCATTCCTTCCACTGAAGTAATGGGAACAGCTGTAATATTAACACTTGCTGTAGAAGTCAATGAAGCTGCTCACCCATCTCCATGGTATAAAGGGAAAATAATGAAATTACGCAATGCTTCATAAATAGACTTATTTTAGGCCATCCCAACATAGGACGATTTCAATTCTGCATGAGGAAGTACAACTTTTCACCCAGCAGATCCTGTGGGGATGAAATTAATGTAGGAAGTTTAGAAAATGCATCAGAAACATTTCTACGGACATCCAAAATTACGTACCTACCTAAAAGATGGATTGGAGGATCCAGGAAAGCTTTTGGAGTGAAGCCGGGTTCACATTAAGCCGCAATGACGTAATCTCACCCGCTAGGCTGTAAAACTGTAAGTCGATCTCATTGGCTAATAGTAAGCCAATCAGGTAAGAAACCGCAACGCCGTCAACAATTCTGGAACTTCAACTGAAGTGGCGTAGCTAGGCCTGGTGGTACCCAGGGTGGACTGCCCATCTGCAAACCCGTTAAGACTGCGAAGAGCCAATCAGATCCAATTACGGTTTTACAGCCTAGCTGACGAGATTACGTCGTTGCGGCTTAATGTGAACCCAGCTTTTGCCACAGAGTAACGGAGACAACTTAACTGGGAGTTAGCCAACTTGGTCAACTCGACCAACTTCGGGTCTGCCGAAATAAAAGCTGAAGTGTACAGAAGAATCTCCTCTGAGGTCTGCAACAAATTGATGTGTGTCTGTCACAAAATGTCCATGACAGTAACACACAACAACCAAACTGTTTTTGTGGTTTGTTTTCATGTTTTGGTTTTCGGTGTTTATGTTTATGTAATGTTTGCGGTGTGGTTTACCTACCTTTGATTGCAATTTAATTGATGAGTTCGAACTAATTAAGTACGTTGTGTTGTGAAATAAGTTGGTACTCATCGTCGAAATGAGTCAATACGGAGCCAACAAAGTTGCGACTGCCGTCCTACTGGATACAAGCCCTGGTATTTATTATTATACATTGTAATCCTAAGCCCGCCCTTTTAATCTTACGAAGTTCTATAAGGTATTCTATGATTTCAATAGTTGAGGCGGTAGCTGCAAAAAGGAGTGCTGAAATTCTTAGGGTCTCATCCTCAGACATGTAGAAACCAATCCTCGATACGATTGTGTAGCGTTACAAAAGAGTTAATTTGAAGAAAAAAATCGCTCAACGATAGATAGTTTTACTTAAAAAGGGCGTGCGAAAGTGACAAATTCTATGCTAAAAGTGCGTTAGACATGATGTTGGTTTTTAGGAGACAGTTCATTGAAAACATTTTCTCAATTCATTTTCATGGTTGGATTTTAGTTATGAATAGTGTAGAAACAGATGGGAATAAATTGCCCAAGTCATGCGGCATTGCTGGTTATGCTCGGCACATCAGCCCTTTTTGCAGCTACCGCCTCAATTTTAAGTAGGTACATGAGAAAGGGAGTCACGGCGAGGCTGGATCGTACTATTTGTATTAGTTTTTTAGCGTGGAACATGCTTTAGCCATGTGCTAACTGCCAGAAAACTTTAAGCTGGGTTCACATTCAGCCGCAACCGCAACGCCGTACTGAAGTCAGCAAAACTGCAATGCCGTAAACCGTAACGGAGAATAATCATCAATCTTGTTCTGAAAGATAATGGCTTGAAAGAAACAATATTGAAGTCGTAGAGCATTAATAATGTACCTATCTGAAATTTTAGGTAAATTTATTAAAATTTTCATAATTGTAATATGGCGGGAAAGT
>JAEMON010000012.1:5358672-5376338 GCA_030264115.1 Lygus lineolaris
CTGTCAACCAAACAAAACTGAAAACGGAAAATATCCAAAAACGACACTGTTTTAGCTCCAGATTAGTGAGATATAATTAACTTAATTAGATAATTGATTGAATTAATTAATTATTAATAATCAATTATTTAAATAAATTATTTTCTCACTGCTCCCTGTGTGATCTTTGCACATTCTCTTTCAGTTGTTCTTTTAGTGTGACGTGTAACCGGTGTCTCAAGGGCCTTCGGAATGCCGCCTGTTTTTCAAACAGCTGAGATTTTATTCAGAATTTTCTCAACACCAGAAAGATAAACTATGTTTTTCTTTGTATTAACAGTGTTATTTTATTCTAAATAACAATAGAAGGGCAGAAAAAATGCGATTTTCTCATAAACCATCATTCCCCATTGAATCTGATTGGCTAATTGGCAGTTCTCCATCTTTACAGTCTTACAGCCAAACAAGTTTTGAACCAGCGTGTCCTCAATTCAAAAATCTTGATATTTTGCGGCTTTTTCGCGTTGCGGATCTGCTTATTGGGTTCTGCGCAGCAAAGCGGAGCGGGTCCTTATCTATTTCACTATCTTGCTTCGTTTCGGCGTTTCTGACGGTGTTACGGCCTTGCGACGTTGCAGTTTTGCGGACGTGAGGCATTGCGCCTCAATGTGCAGCTGGGCTCAGCGCAGATCCGTAAAGCCGGAAAATACCAAGATTTTTTAATCAAGGATAGTCTGGTTCAAAACTCGTTAGACCGTAAAGATGGAGAAGAGCCAATCAGATTCAATTACGGTTGTACGGCGATGCGGTTTTGCGGACTTCAGTACGATGTGAATGGCTCAATGTGAACCCAGCTTTATGCTGTTCTTCTCCCATGGTAATGGTGATCAGTATGTATCCCATTCATAGCATTCCAAGACATATTACTCATCTAAGATGTTAAATGATTGATAATTCCTTTTTTTTTTGAATTTCTGTTTCCATTTCCTAATAAAACAGTGTTAGCTGACTTCCCGAGTTTTTCTTTCTTTCCTTGCAAAGGTACCTACTTTATGTACCTAATGTGCTTCCTCCTCAGAAGTGGTCCACAATTATCCTCCAAAACTATCCTCTAAAGGATGCATTTAGTTCTACGGACCTGAAATATAACGATAGTGCTTTACAGGCATGGGTGCAGTGACGTCCGATGGGTCGAGCCAATTCGAACGGTCAAAATGGATTCTATCCAGGATCATCCTGAGGAAGATTTTCGCCTACGAGACAGACGAGGTGGGGTTTTTGACCTTCGGACTCGCTGGCGTTAAAACCGTGTCGAACCTAAAGATCGCGAACTGGGAGATGTTCAGAGCAGCAGAGGACGTGGTGATTGATAGTGGAGGCCCTGGTGTCATCAAAACCACACAAAAAGGTAGCTTCGTTGTTTTCTTCTCCCGAGATATTTTAGAAACAATATTAATGGAAATGGTTACTGAGTGATTCTTGAGACCATTGTTATGGAATGAACATGAAAAGTTATCAATGTTGGACGATTATGTATTGGAATATACTTACTGAGTTGTCAATTTGACAACAATGATTTTTTTCAAATTAATTATCAATTTGATTGATTATATTATTGGTACTATTGTTGCTTTAAGAAAGAGATAATTCCAATTGATTGGCCATGGGATCTGATTTTTAAAAAATTCTTGTTTTTCCAAAAATTTTGACCTTTGCCCACTCTGGTGGCTGACAAGAGTGTGACCAACTGAGGAGGAAACTTTCAAAAGGGAACATATCCATTTGAATTTTTTTTTTTTTTTTTTCATTTCTCACATCTACAAACTGAACTGCATCGAAAAAAACCATTCAGTTTTCATCAAAACGAAACGTATCTGATAGTATTTCGACGCTGAATCTTAGTGTTTCCATCAAAAGGTAACAAATCCATTTCCCTTAATTTCGTGAAGAAAAATTCATGGTTGTTCTTTAGTACTGCCCCCCAATTTCAAAGCAAGATTTGAACATGGAAACTCAACCTTTTTCAAAATATTGCTAGTGCTTTGGAATCGGGAGACACTCCTCTTTCGATCTATTTACAGCAGCAATTTAAAAAATACACCAATCTGTATTTTAAAGGCATTTGAAAGAAGTGTGTGGGCAGTACTAAAATTTTTGACTAGTGAAGAACTTTAGTATTGCCCCCCACCGTCTCATGATGTTTCGAAATGGAGATCAAACTGATTAGATCTTGTAAGGGATAGTTGAGACCGATCGGTTGTTTTTGTTGCGCTTGTAAAAACATTAAACGTTGCCTACATATCGCATCTCCCCTCCGCCGTTTTCAGACACTTCATTGCGGATGACCCGTGGAAAATCTTAGTAGGAACCTACCTATCACGTTGACTGTTTAACCATGAGGCTCGAAGAACTTTACCTCGTTTTGAAAAGTGTCGAAACCATTCATTGAATTTCGTCGACCCGCAAACCCTCGCTCACTCCCAGACGCTACATGGAGGAGGAATTCGAGATCTTCACCCTCATCTGTGTAAATTCCTATGGAGAAGAAATGTCCGTATTAATACCGTGGACCCGTTTGTAAACTTTTTAGACAATATTGAACACTTTATAATCCTCTTGCTGAAAGATGATTAATCTTAACAAAATATGTTAAGATTAATCATCAAGATCAAGAACATTTAATGTTCATTTCTAATAAAGATAATATCTTGAATTGAGTTTGAGCGTGGGGGGCAGTAGTAAAGTTTTACACTAGTCAAAAACTTTAGTACTGCCCACGCACTTTTTTCAAATGCTTTTAAAATAGTGAAATTCGTGTTTTCTTTGTTGCGGATATAAATAGACGGAAAGAGGAGAGTTTTACGATTCAAAAGCACTATACATTTGTTCAAATCGGTTGAGATTAGGGGTTCAAATCTAGCTTTGAAAATGGGGGGCAGTACTAAAGAACACCCAAATTCATATCAAAAAGGAACATATCCTCACGTTTTTGTAGGCTGATTCATGATTGTTTGATCATAAAGGAACATCTCCAAAACTCGAAGTGGTGAGTCTGTTGTGGACGGGAAATTGTTGAAAAATTAAGGTACTTCTAGGGGGTTCGAACCTTACTGTCATAGCGAAATCTGATGGATTCCACTATGACTCACCAACTAACGACCTCGCCCACCGAAGACCTGGTGTCTGTCTCTCATTTCTGCTGATTTCTGCGGGATGAGCTTTCGTTCACTACAAGTCATCCATAAACTCGATAGTTCTCACGAAGGACGCTAGAATGCCTTATGAATCATATTTCGAATGTACGTTTAATGCAGAACCCAGAGATGTCGCGCGTGTCCCTCTTCGGCTCTTGGTTTATCAGATAAGCTCGCCTCTCTCTGTGATTCCCGTTGTTATCCGTCCCAAACAGCTCGGTTTTTGAATGATGCTGAATGTAACTGCCTGGATGAGGAAAATATTGACTTTCACGTGTGATATCTACATGAAGACCCGGCTTATCTCGCGAAGTTCAACCCTTTTTAATTGAATCTTGATAATATTTCATCCATTATAAGTATGATAATCCTCTAATGAAAATCTAATGAAAATGTCAACATGAGTTTTTAATAAAATAGTTTATTATGACATTTTCAATACTGGTTATATTATTTGTTCCTTATGACTTTAATCATTTTACAAAAGTAAACGTGAGTTTTTGCTGAAAAATCATTGATGTTTTTATCAAAGTGACACAGATCCTAGTGTTTACACCAAAACGGCACACATCCAAAATAAAAATGGCTCTATTTCCTGATGGTTTATACCTATACCTAACAAATTCATGTTGTGGGACGTAATTTTCAGTGCCCCTTTACTCACGATTATGACATTAAAACAAAAGAAAAATATTTGTTTGGTACTGTAATCAGTTTTTTTCGTCTCCTGAACAATTTTCAAAACTGGAGATGTTCCCTTTTGAAAGTTACCTCCTCAACTATAGGTTGGCAGATTTCACTGTGATTGAGACTACCTTAACGGCTGATTCTCAATTCGTGACAGAAGGGAAAATTTGTTGTTGAGTTGGCAGCATTTCAATTCTCAAATCCTGGCGTACTCCATTTTGATTTTGTTTCCATCCTTCTTTCTGTTTTTACTTTTTGTCCAATATGTGGGTTCGACCCTAACTAGTCTAGTCCCATATTCATAAAATTCATTGATTTCATTTACCGAGGATCAATAGAAATTCTTCCATGAGTAATTTTCAACGATTCGATGATCGCTCAAATTTGGAGGGGTTGTTGAGGACTGACTTGAATAATATGATGAGAATTCCTCTTCTAGGAGGTAACTGGGCCAGAGGCCTGATTAAAGCAGTTGACTTCCTTGAAGAAGAATGTCAAGGCAAGCGGTTCAAGGGGAGACAGTTGGTAGTCCTGTCCAACTTCTCTTGGTCGTCTCCTGACATCACAGAAAGGCTTGAGACTCTTATCACCGTTATCAACGCTAAACTGCTCAAGGTCATCGTCATAGGGGTCGACATAAAAAAGGTTGGTTACCTACCTATCGTCCATGTTTTCATCGAGAAGATATGATGACGTCACTAACGTCCAGGGAATGAGGTGACACCAATGTCCACAACCTCGTGATAATGAGGTATTTCATATTACCCATGTTTTTTTTTGTTTTTTTTAAATAGGAGAGTCAAGATATAAGCGACACCCCAATTGGTCTTGGCGAACTTTTGGAATTTGTTGACAGGCTTGACAGCGGTATGACCTTGACTTTTGAGGAGGCGGAAGAAGACATGAAATTCTATGAAAAGAAGAAGAAAGCCAAGAGGCTGACCAAAGGTACCTCCTATGGTTTTCAATACTAAACTTCTGGAATCAAGCATAGAAAGGCATTGAAAAGTAGGTCTTTTGAGAATGATCAATGGGTAACACAAACATGGGTAATTTTCGTTTCTTGGTAGGAATACATACTACAAAAACAAATATTTATTTTGTGTCCAAAAATTCGCGTTTCTCTGAATCATTTTGACCGAGACTATAAAAAATGTATCCCGATTGATGTGCTCCATCGACTACAATAGTGATTAAATTTGGCACATTGATATTATTGGAAACCTTGGGTATTCAAGTTCGTGTTACTAATCGAAATATATGCTAAGATGGTCACGCAAGATGATGCTTTAACACCAAGGTTGATCGCGAATCAGCTAAATAAGAGATACCTGCCTCTACTAGGGGGTGTCAAACGACAGAACATCAATTAATATGTTTGACTCATTGATCGATCAACCGATTAATTGTGGCTAAGATAATTGATTAATCGGCAACTTGAATAATTGTGAGTAACGTCTCATTCTTCTTCTTCTATTTCTCTTTGCCACCACTACTATGACAATGAAGAAAAATGCAAGTTTGAAGAACAAATGAAAGTTGGCATTATTTAGTAGATAGATATCAATATTTTTCTGGTACAACGAGAAAAAAAGATTTTCAAATCCTGAAACCTGAGAAGAAAACCTTAATTAATAATTGGACCCAATTTCTCGATTAACCAATTTTGACGATTGGCCAAAAATTTGGTACTGTACAGTCATATCACTGCACATACACTTCGGTCCTCAATATTTTATTTAAATATGTTGTATTGTGATTTGCATTTTATGGTGTTATTATATTATGTTATTTTATGTCATTCGAATTTGTTTGAGCAAAGATGTGGGATATGGCTTATATGTGGTTGTTAGTCCATAACTTGGCATGGAATGTCTTCCTGATGTAGTTGGCGGATCAGGAACTTTTTCTTTTTTTTAAATAGTTGTGGCATGGTGTGGTCGGACGAGGAACGACGAGTTTTGAGTGGAGGGATTGAAAAGGAGAAGGAATTCCTCATCCACCAACTACTTTAAGAAGACATTCCATGCCAAATAATGGACTAACAACCACATAATAGCCATATCCCACATCTTTGCTCAAACAAATTCGAATTACATAAAATGCAAATATTTAAATTAATGATTGAGTACCGAAGTGTATGTGCGGTGATATGACTGTACAGTACCTAACAAAAACATCGATTAATCAATATCCTTCCCTAATCCCTACTTAATTATACTTCTCAATAATTGTTATTACCTAGTTGTTTTACTTATTGACCAATGTTCAACGTGTAGTGTCCATCGGCTCAATATATTTTCTACTGTTCTATCTTTTACCATTCATTTCAGGTATAATGAAAATTGGGTCTAACATTAACATGCCATTCAAATGGATGAAAGTAACCAGCGATGACACCCATTTGAAATTTGCGCCGCCAAGAAAAGAGTCGAATCAGTCTCTTTTCAGTCATTCAGCGCATGCCGGACCTTCTGGCGCCAGTGAAGCTGAAATCATTACTGCCAATGGTGGTGCTTCTAAACAACTTGTGAGTGTTTTCTACTTTCAATGCTGCATTCAGTGCAGTCCAAGGTTATTCTAAGAAGCGTTTAACACGGTCAATGCGGAATGCAGTCCAGGATTGCAAAGGCGATTTTGAGGAATGGGGGGGGATGCTGTTCCTGATAACATTTTTCTAAAGACTTGTACTGTCCCGCCGCGTTTGGATGGCCAGACAAGAGGGCAGGTCGCTACTAGCCTTTTTACATTGCATTTGGCATAAACCCTCTAAATTACCCGAAGCGATGAGATGAAAGACTGCAAAGGCAGTAGCAAAAGTCAAACTAGTTCTAAAAATGTAGTGGCAGGCAATGGGGCCCACTTCCCCCACATTTTTAGTAGGCTCTGCCATCCAAATGCAGCAGGACTTTTGCTACCATGTACCGACCATCTACCAGGGCTGGCTTAAACTAAGGGCCCCCGCGAGCTGGCCACTTTTCAGTCATGGCTATTTTTTAATCGACAGTATTATAAATCACCCGCACACGGTCGACTAGATAGCTGCCTTTCAGCTCAGTCTCACCGTGAATTTCGTTGAAACTGCTTGTGTATGTTGACTCATCCTGAGACGAAGAAAAAAATAAGCTGAAGAAGTTTTGGCCCCATCCAATCATTAGTTCCTGACTTCTTGATGGGCAGTTTCATGAGCAGTTTGATTGATTGAGAGAACATCCAAGTAGGTTCTCTAATTATTTCAGAATGAGCAGGGACAGTTTTGATCAATTACTGGTAGTTCTTGGAGCACGTATAACTAGCCTAAATACGCCCTTACGACAGCCTGTATCACTTCAAGAAATATTGGCAGTGAATCTAAGCCGAAATAAACTTTTCCATAAACTTCCATAAACTTTTCCATAAACTTCCATCGTCAATGTATTGAAAACGAAAATAACAAAACGTGGGTTCTGAGCAAATAAAAAACTGAACGTGGTTGAACTGACCTGTTCCGAGCAAAGGTCGGCTATCAACAAGAAAGTTGACAGCGTGCCGGGACTGGCAGAAGCCTGCATAACCTATTCCTACTGGCAATCGTTTAATCAACACTGGTCGCGACTCAATTATTTAGTTACCGTGACTAAAAAGTTGTCCTTGCTCGGAGCCACTTTCAATGTGTTGTGTTTCATTTCAATTTCATCAAAGCAACTATACAGTTCCTTTGGAAAAGTTTCCCGTGCCCCGGGGCCCTAAGTTAATGGAACAGTTTGATCGTAGTTGGAATCAATTGTCTGCATATCGATGAATCTAACGATGTATTTAGTTCCTCGGTGAATGATTTAGAAAGCTGATGAAATGATATGCTGTATCAAAGTGGATCGATTCTATTCGCCCAAAACAATCTTTGCGGTACTTACCCTCTGCTAATCATGTTGATGATAAAATGGCCGTAGACGTTAGGTTATGTTATCACTTGAACGATGGGTCCATTCCGCCTCCCGCGTTGAAGGAGTCAATATTGTTGTTTTCTACACACTGAAGCCTGGTCCATATGATCCAGGAAGTCTGGAGCTGTTATGGAATCTGATTGGCCAAAGCCCTACTGTTGCGGAGTCTCAACTGCTGACAGATGTAGTAGATATTTTTCTGGTGCAGAAGCGGCCATCAAAACGTATCGTGGATAATATAAACCAGTAGGTATATTATTATGATCCATGGGTAGCGAAGGCTATCTGACACTGGTTCTAATTGTTGTTATCCTCTTCATCTGTCTCCATCAAGTGGAGTGCTTTCCTGTTTACCTGAACTATGTTCCGCAAGCCACTATCCCCTCCACCATTTTTGCTGGCCACTTAACGTTATTTAAAACAAAAATTTATGAACTAAGTTTGTAGTAAACACACTAGAATGATTTCTTAATTACTCATAATGCTGGTGTCTTTAGTTGCAGGCTTTGTTCACATAGCTTGTCCGCTGATGATTGTTTGATCATGGCCTTCCCGCTATTTAGTGCAATGCTGGATGTGGCAGCCGCCATCTTCGCGTACCATGGATAATATAAACCATGATATACCTAGTATCGATAGTTTGTGGTGCCTATTGGAAGATGATATGGTCTCAAAGCATCAATAATTCACGAAAGATGACTCCTGAATCGTGGATTCTTCTGTTACAGAGAAACCCTGAAGATGAAGTGGTATGTCCGAGCCCGTTGAAGAAATCAAAGGAAGATCCATTTATTCCTGGCGCTCAAGTTTCAGGGGATCGTAAGTTCTCAGTAGAGGATGCTTCCCGAGTGGAATTGAGGTTTGCTCAGGACGAATCAAGAAAAACGCTTTTTGGAGCAACTGAAGTGAGTGTAAAATGCTTTCTAAGCATGTCCACTTAACTAACTCATACTCATTACATGACTTATAGACCAGGCAATTTTTTATCTTGGAAGGACCAACTACCGGCTTTGCACCAATCTTCCAAATTAGTGCAAATTCAGATCATCATACTACAGGGAAAAAACAACAGTAAAAGGTCAGTTTTGCAATTTGATCCTGAAAAGAAAAGAGCTGAAAAAGCTGACTTGATTAATTAGCTCATCTATTCCTCGTAATAGTCAGCTATTTCTCGAGACAACTAGAAAATAGGTTCTTTTTCTTAGAGAATTCTCTAAAAACAAGTTCCGTTAATTTTCGGTAGGACAGAAAACAGTGACAATTCGGGGGAGTGGTCTGTAACTTTGGAGTTATCACAACCCTTGAAAACTACTGTTGACGGTCAAAAGGACTTTTGACAGGCAAATGACTGTTGTAACAAGAATTGTTAGAAACTTATTTCAAAGTTCTACTGACCGATAGCTCCCCAGTCCTTGGTATTCGATGTACTGATTGGATACAGCAAGGTGAATGGAAGAAAACACGATAACTTATGGTTCAAAATTACCTTAATTTATTGCTCGTTGATGTATCACACTGATAGAGAGTTTTTGTACTTCTTGTCATCTCCACGGGAATGAAGGCGAGAATGAAACACCTAGCTGATAAGGGGAAATGGACCAATGAACTTGAAGCAATGAGCAGCTCTATATTATGTATACCTACACGAAAAACTTTTCGTATAAGTGTGGAGTCATGCTTCAAGCTTATGGGTCCATTTTCCCTTATCAGCTAGGCGTTTCGTTTTTGTTTCCATGGAGATGACGGAAGAACAAAAACTCTCCATTAACTCAATTAACTAAATTATTTCCAGGAAATGATAATCAGGATCACGTGATTCAACATGGTGGCAATTACCAATGGCTGAGGTTATTAGAGAGTTCCTAGCAGTTTTTGATACAATACGATACCACCGAGTTCTGGGCATGCGCAGTAGTGTCCTGGGATACGATACCACGCAGTTTCCAAGCAATCGGATCTACTAGGAACTCGCTATTGATAACCGAGTTAACACGTTCACTGCGTCTCCAAAAAACCAAACTTCTCATTGGCCTGAAAGGAAAAATCGATTTATTCACAAAAGTCGAAATTTCGACTTCAATGGTGGGTTATAATTTTCCGATCAACTTGACGGTGCAATGAGAGGCACCTTCATTCACTATTGAACAGTAATATTCGAGTAAGAATCGATTTTAGATTTCTCAATTAGCTCCCCCAGCACCAAAATTTGGACGTCGGTCGCTCCCCGTTTTTGCCTGTTTTTGATGACCTGTCCATCAAGAGGCACTACGGAGAAACCAGTTTGATGAACTGTCATTCGAGACGCAGTGAACGTGTTGAAAGAACGGAACAAACCCTAGCCATACCTATCCCACCTGTACCATTACCCATGCAACCCCTAAAAATGTGCATACTTACAAAATGTTTATTGCAATCATGGACCCAGAAGGGAATGGCCTGGGTATCCACCCCATTGGTGTTGAGAGGGAAGGTGGCACAGGGTTCATGGAGGAGGATCAGGAGGTGTGGCCTCCAAGTGGCAAGAGGGTGGGGCCCCTCCAAAGCTATGTTAAACAGATGGTATGAATGGAAAAGTAATGTAAAGTAAACAACCATTTCAGGCTTGATTTTCGTTCAACTGCCACTCCTGGCGTAGCGGACGTCATCAGCTGTCCTCCAAAGGGAGGATCATAATTTTTTCTAATGATTTCGCTCAAGGCTACTCATTGCCTCACCCCCTTGAGTGGAGAGGGGATCGCCAACGGCCCGACGCGGAAATACTGAGATGCGTGGTCCCAGCCACGCAGGCGGTCACCCATCCACGTACTGACCAATTCCCTGATAGTTTGCATTTCCGTGATTTCACAGGAACCGGTTTATTCCACCAGATAAGGCCGTCGGCGAATAGAAGAAGGCCTCGCCCCCATTTCCCCTGACTGTCAAGTGACTTCCAAATTCTGCATTTCCACTCCGCAGATACCTGGTCCATTTCCTTTTAGGTCGATGATTGCTATAGTTTTGTATTCTTCGACAATTCACAAATAACTCCCCTCCTAACATGATGTATTCAATACATGTTCCTTAGGTGCTCCTTACTTACGCAGATCTTGAAGCCATGAAAAGGAAAACTGGTCCGCCCTCTTTCACGTTCCTCGGTTCAGTCAAAAGCTCTAAAATCACCCGGTCGATGCTAGTTGGTGCAGATGTGTACGTGATGGTGTCAGATGGCACGAAGAGGTCCCAAGCTCAGCTGACGGCACTCATCAACGCTCTTCTGAGACAGAACAAGTATGGCTTGGCCAGAAGGATTGCTGTCAGAGATGGCAAAGTCAATATAGGTAGATGCATTTTTGTTTTATTCTCCATATTTGTAAGGGCAGCATCACCCTGTTGAAGTTCTGACTTGTGGGTAAAAGCTAGTCATGGCAATTCGAATTTTGTTACCAGGTTTGAAGGTTTTGGCGTGACTTTGTGCCAACATGAGGGCCAGTGTTGCCAGTTGGCTTGACAGGAATAGGGAATTTATTATTTATATTTCGCCTAAATCACAATACATCCCCTATTTCCTTAAATTTTTGTGAATCAGCAACATGTGTGGTTTGTGTGATTCTACTCTAGGGGTATTCATGGTTGGGCCGTTGGCGATGTGTTAACGAGTTGAATGAGTTAAACTGGTTAAGCGTGGAGAAAATTGTTCGCAAAGATGTTATGAAAGTGTGGTATCAACTGTGTTAAGTTAACTGAGTCCGAGGTGTGGTAAACGTCGACAGCATGTATTTTATCTGTGTTATCAGTTTTTAGACAAAGATTCAAAATGGTGGTATACAAACGAGTTTGAAGTTTTTTATAGTTCAAATTTCGTTGTGACCTGTTTGATGGATGGAAATGGAGTCAGGAGGAAAGAGTCACCAACCCTTGTTCCAACTGGACAAGGGTGGAAACTGACGAATTCGTCCAGTTGGTCGTCAAGCTGAATGATAGATTTGAGATACGTTACAATAAGTTCAATGCCACAGTCCGCATGCTGCAAATTTCTTCGAGTTTATATTTGGGAGAAAATATGGTTGGTGTCCAATCCAGTCTAGTCCAGAAACAAGTTCTCAGTTTTCATAACCCTTTGAGGCCGTCTGAGTCTACTGATGGGGGGTCAATTACTCCACCGGTTTGCATGAAGCTCTGAGGAATTGGTAGTGCGTTTAGTCCGATTTTTATGATTGGAAAGGGAGGGAGAAGGAGTAATTTTAATCTGAACCAACATTTATGTCTGTATAGTCATTGGACCAACCTGAAATCACCCATAGATTCGCGATAACACGTTACTGAGGGCAGCGTAGGGTGCCTCATGATTTTAATGAGGACAAAGTTTTCTACTTAGCAAGTTTAACTCGGCAAGCTCATCCGTGAATACCCCTATTGTTCCAAGTTTTCTGAATCTTAGCTTTTACATTTTGTCTTGTTTCAGGGATTCTGTACCCAGTGTCAGACGACCTGGGGAAGGCTCTCTACTTCCTCAAACTTCCCGTGGTTGACTGGATCAAATCCGTCCCCTCCCGCGCCATCCCAGACGTTATCGAGCAGCCTCTTGTCGACATGATGAATGATCTTATCGACAGGATGAGCCTCGAGGGCAAAGGACGCGACCTTCTCCTCAGGGATCCCAACTTTCAAACTAGGTAATCATTTAGAGCTGCAGATATTTTGTATATCTCGAAGTATCAACATCTCTTTCCATTAAATTTTGTAGCCAGACTAAAAGGAATTTGAGCTGAAAGTTGGCTATTTGGGGTCTACGAGGGTGACGGTTTATTAATTTGATTCTTAGGTTGTATGATGGATTATACTGTGGCCCTTTCAAGTTTGCAAGTTTGGGATAGGGATTCTTCTGCCTGAAGGATGAAATTCTCAATTTTTTTAAAGCATGACCCGAGGTTTGGTCGGTTTGTGACCAATCAATTTGACAAAGAGATTTGGGGTTTTTGGCACCTAGTAGGTGAGCCCATCACTCTCACTTTCTTTCAGAAACCTGCGTAGATTACAATCAGTGGGCTCTGGTGACGTGATGTAGCCAGTTAGTTAAAACTCCACCAGGTGGAAGCAACATAATCATCCACTGAGTAAAAATGCCAAAAAATCCAGGCCAAAAAATGCTATGTGAACCTAGATTTGAACCTCCAAGCTGAGAGCTTCAAGAGGAATCTTTTAAAATCCGCATTGCTAACTAATCTGCTGTTCTGTCAGTAGTTGATTTTTGGTATATGTTTCAAGTACACATCCTTCGGCTCACTCTTCTCTGTGTTTTGTTGGATATTCCAAAGTCCAAGACGAGCACAAGACATACGCCTTAATACAGGACATTGCTGTCAAACTCTGACGTTATTTTCATCCCCCTGATTGCCTCCTCTGAATCTGCACTCACTTCAGAATCAAATGCTGCTTCATTCATGCTGGACGACCCAAGTGGAAGCCTCAGATCTTGGTGTAGGGAAAGAAGGGGTGTAACATGTTCAAACATGGTTGCACAGTTAATCCTGATTTCCACTGTATTGTGTTTTTAGGTGTGCGCTGGTCGAAAGCAGAGCCAGGACTCTAACGGATCCTGGTATTCCTGATCACATCTTGGCTCTCTATGATCCCTTCCCTGAACTGCGACAGGCTGGAGCTCCAATCGTTGAGAAAATCACAAGTGCTTACACTATACCCCCTCCACCCCCTGATAAAGAAGAAGCAGTCGTAAATTCAAAGGTAAGACAGAGGTTTAAGAATAGACGATTGAGCTGGAATGCGCCCGTGCAGCAAATGGAGAGCTACTGATAGATGCAGTCGCGTGCTGTATTGTGGACCATTAGGGCGAGCAAATTAAATGCTAACTACAAATGAGAGAAATCAACTGTATATTGAAATGACGCTAAATTTCGAATGGTATCTGGAAGTGACATTAAACTCTGTGGTGAAGAGTTGAGTCTCAGTGTTGGCTGCCCATGGGACTTTGATGAAAGACACCAAGAGCCTGTAAATGCAATGTGGTTATCTGCACGGCAGGTTATGTAAAGGAAGCTCCACACATGCGGCATTTGCCGAGCACTGAGCAACTCGGCGAGTGGCGAGCTAATTGCTCCACACATTCAGAGTTTGTCCCAAGCAGTGCTCGCCTCAGGGGAGAGACGAGCTACTCAAAGTTGCTCGGGATAGACCACCAAAAGTGATCATTGCTCAGCTGCTGTGTTCTTGTACATTTGGATGAGACGCATTCCAAATCAATTCTTTCGACTCGTATAGGTCCAAAAACTTAAAAACAACTTCGTTTGGCCAATCTATTTCATCAAGTTCAATAATTGTACAAAGCAGAGTGGGTAATAACGAGGAAAAAGTCGAAGAAAAATGACAAGAGGACACGAAACAAGAAAAATAATTAGGTGAATTACACTAGAACAGGGTTGCTACGGGTCTGGAAAACCTTGAAAACCTGGAAAAGTCAGGGAAAAAGAAAGCGGTCAGGGAAAACCTGGAAAAGTCAGGGAAAAATTGAAAATGTTCTGGAATTCTACGCAAAATACGGGCTACAATTTAGTTCTTGGTGAGACTAATACTTTGAATACAAGGTTTCTAAATTTTAATAACTGCGTGTTTCAACATTTTTCGTTGTTTTTATCTAGGTACACTACAGAATTTATCATCTACATTTCTGTAAGTTAAAAGTCTGTTTCTGGCATTTATCAACAAAAAATCAGATTGCTTCCTCACTACCAAAGGACCCTCGGAAGCTACGTATTCGAGCAAGAAATGAAATAAATTTTGTCCTCCAAAATCAAAATTTCCACTTGCTTTTTACGTTTCAGAGCGTTCTGAACAATTTTGGTTCCGTGTCGGTCTGTAACCAATGGTCAATTTCGGCTGTTCCATTTTATTTGTTAAACTGAAAGATTTGAGTGAGAGCTTTCCAAAAAGGTGCTATATAAGGGGTATCCCATGATTGGAAGTGAGCGAAAACGAGTGCCGTAAAAAAGATACGGATGAGCAAACGTGAATTTCTTGAAACTACAACTCCTCAGTTCCTAATGGGCTGATTTCGCTCAAATTTGGTGTACATTTGGGGGCTATTAATTCTGTCACTACTGGATTAGTAATAGCTCCTGCTTGTGCGCAAACTTTAAATTTGTTTTCATAGCCATAACTCTGGAACTACTTCACCAATTCCGGTGAAATGTTCAGGTTTTGTACGGGCTTACTATTGTTTGGGGGAGGCGGCTTATGAAACGCATAGGAAAGGGTCAGGGAAAAATCACTTTCGCGGTCTGGAAAAGTCAGGGAATTTCGGGATTCTGTTTCCGTAGCAACCCTGTAGAAAGTGGAGGGAGAACGATGTGATTCACAGAAAAGTACCCCGACGATCAGCCCCGTGAGACCCGCATGTGTGGAGCGGGTCAGATGCTCGCTACTTGGCGAATATTCGTTTCCTTTGAAGTGGGGAAAACTTGCCTCTGGCCGTAGCATTCCCAAGCACGAATATTCGGCATTCGGCGAACACCGAGCGAACCTCCACATCACTAGGAAATAGGCGAGCATCGGCTAGGTGCGAATACCGCATGTGTGGGGGTCCCTACAAACTCATCGAAAGGAAACTCATCAAAAACGTGAGCTCGAGGCTTTTTGAGGAGTTTCTTCATAGGGTGGGACACTCGTCGAAACTGAATGGATGGGAAATTCGTCAAAAATATGAAATCGAACGTAGGGATATAAATTTGGAAGATAAAAACTAGTTGAAAATGACTTTCGATGAGTTTCCTGTTCCCTGTGGAAACTGATCAAAAGCTCGTAACGTGAAAGCCATCGAAAGGAAAGTCATCAAACCATTCCTTCGAAGGGCTTACTACCTGCACCGTACCACTCGCTGTCAGGAACGGGGGCTAGGGCCAGCCAAGGAGTCTAGGCAGACCAGGCTACACCACTCCTCGGACGATTCATCATTGTTCATCAAGATTACCCATGTTCAACTAAGGTGGTTAACTAAGGAAGCTCATACAAGTCAACTCGATTCGGTGAAAACAAGAAAAAGTCGCACTAGAACAAAATTGGTCTTTTAACTGGAATTTGACTTACTCAGAGGATTTGGGATTCACACTCGTGTTCTGCTACTTTCCCGTTCAACCCTTAAGTCCTTACAGGGAGCGAACAATTGGTCCTACAGTGTTTTTTTTTTATAGTTAGGGTTCTGGCCTGGTATTCATGGTGGCCTTGAGCTGTGATAATAGCAGGTAGTTCAGGATGGACCCAAAGGTGACGACCATCCCGTCAACCACATTTTGACGAGCTTCCTGGCAGCTCCTACTTTCGATGAGTTTCCCGAAGCTAGTTTTTGAGGAGTGTCTCGACAGTGCCGGAGTCTAATCGAAAACAAATTAATGCTGACTCTTAACTGAATTATGTGGATAAATTAATTGGAATCCTTAATTAGATTCATTTTTTGATCAGTTTCTCGTAGGTACATGAAGTTTTGACGAGTTTCCACCGTGGGCGAGAAACCGATCAAAAACGCGATTCCAAATTTTTTCGATGGGTTTCCTTTCGAAGAGTTTCCTAGTACCCATGTGTGGAGCCGCCTTAAGATGAGAGGGCTCACACAAGGCTGGACCATGATAGGGCAGAATAAAACGCCTTATGTCAATCAGGTGTCACGTACTGGAGTTGGAGTACCATATTGACCACTGGTCTACTTCTTGTCAAGTTAAAAACGTCTGCCAAGTTGGGTGTGGCACATAGCTTCCTCGTATCCATAGCTTGATTTTATAGCATTTCCAAGTCAAATGAAAATTTTTCCAAATCAAATGAAACCTTTTCCAAACCAAATGAAACTTTTTCCAAATCAAATGAAACTTTTTCCAGATCAAATGAAACTTTTTCCAAACCAAATGACACTTTTTCCAAACATAGTATATTTCTGTAAAGTAAACAATCGTAGATGAATAACAACAACAACATGTTGGATTACAACATTTCAGAAATTCAGTCTTAGAATGTTAGTTTGATCAGTCAATGTAAGTCACTACTGGTGGCGGCTAGAGGCAACTGCATCATCATAATTGGATGAGTCAGTTGCTGTTACAGTTCTGACGCATCTATCAATGACTTGCGTCAAAATGTGATTTTCATCCAGTTCACTCAGTGTGTTCCTCGCGTGACATTTTATTTTCGAGAAGGCCTTTTCCACTGGATTCAACATAGGGGAATAAGGAGGAAGGTACTGTACTTGGAACCTCACTTCTTCGATAAAGCGCTTCACCGCTGCAGCTTTGTGGATTCTCGCGTTGTCCATAATTATTAAGTTGTCTGGGTGTGGTACTTTCTGACGCAGTTCTGTCAAAAACTCGACGAAAAGCTCAGCATTCGTCGTTCCTTGTGCGATAACCTTGGAATGAACAACTCCTCAGTTATTCAAAGCCAAAAGAGGCTCACATTTCTTCCTCGGTCGGTAGGTACCCACTCACATTCAACAGTCAGAAATTTCTCAAACTTACTTTTTCCTATTCTACTAAGGTGAGATCCACTTCGGTAATCCTATGCCTGAAATTCATCGAATTTTCATTTTGTCAACGTCTTTCTATGATAGGTACAATTACATCTACCTGCAACTTGCAGGGTACCTACCTATCTAGGTACACTTAGTTCACTCTCAATAGGTTCATTTGGTTTGGAAAAAGTTTCATTTGATTTGGAAAAAGTTTCATTTGATTTGGAAAAGGTTTCATTTGACTTGGAAAAGGTTTCATTTGACTTGGAAAAGGGTTCATTTGACTTGGAAAAGGTTTCATTTGGCTTGGAAATGCTATATATGTATAACATATATATATTTAAAAAATCATCAAATGGATTACTAGGTACCTGCACAATCCCTGAAAATTCCATCGAA
>JAEMON010000012.1:5395428-5408323 GCA_030264115.1 Lygus lineolaris
TAACTCGAACATGGTGAAATCCACCATAAGAGAAATAGATAGGTACCCAATCAGGTGCAGCCCAAGAGAAAGGGTCCCAAAGTGATGGGAGGAACTTGAACCATATTGTCTGAGAGAAGTGGAAGAAGCACAGGAGGAATAACCTACGCCAATCAAGGGCAGACAACGTGAAAGGGTGCTCAAACAGAGGTGAGGGTGACTTCGGGGGGAGACCAACATTACTGATCCAAAGTCATTTATGATGACCTAATCGTCGAAATCCATTTAACTTTGAAACTCATTATTTTTGTGAAAATATACAACTTTTTGATCGACTCCAGTTTCTGTTTATTGAAATGTTTTTCCACAACTTCAACGCGAGTGATTTAATTCGTAGGTAATTAAATATCGGGGAGGTATCTTTTGAATTAGCAGGACTGAATCCCTGCAAATATTTGGAGCTGAGCTTCTTTTTGGCTGGCTCTGAGTCGCACTACATTCCTCACCGAAAGCTTTGCAGATTGCGATGTTTTCTAGGAGACCGATAAGAGGCAAAACGATGACACCCGATCCCATGTCAGACACCATCTCAAAGAAGCCGGCTGTGTGGTTGCCCTTCATCATGCTGAACGGAGGCAGCTGAATGGCTGGGAGACCAGGAGGAAGAGGACCTGCGAAATGCATACAATTAAAAAATGCATAAAAAATAAGTTAAATTTGTCGGTCGTTGAGTCGAATTAGGCAAGAGGGCACAAGCTACGCCGTAAAAAAACATCGTTACCTCGACTCTGCTGCAATAATGTAGCCTATTTTGAAGAGTAGACAGGGCCGTAGCGTGCAGATAACCCGGGAGGGGGGGGGGGGGGGGGGATCCAAATTTACTCAACTCCAAAAAAAATCAAAAAATGAAAGCCAAGGGATTAGTTCCTAGGTACTATAATATATTTATTTTCTTACTTAGCTATTAGGCCACTCATTAGAGACACCGTAGGTCGGAAAAAATCGACACGTTCTGATTTTTTGGTATGTTGTTAGAGATGGTACCAGTAGTGTAGGACCAAGTTTGCAGCTTCGAAAGACTTGTGCAAAATGAGCGGTGCTCGATTCACCGCGATTATTTTTCAGTTTTTTTCTTATAACTCAAAACATGTGCGTCCTGCCGAAAAAGTCATTTACTTAATTAAAGTAGACAAGATTTGCTACAATTGAGCGCAGTAGCAACTTTGTAGGTCCAATAGGACCCGAGATACAGCTCTTCAAACACAGGACATTTTTCCCTAAAAGTGAGAAATCGTGGTTTTAGCCGTTTTCCGTACGAAATATTGGCTAAAATATCCATCACACGAGGAAAGTCATTGGGAATGAAGTGTAGAGCAATTATTCAGATTTAATTTAAGCAGAACCTGAACCATGTAGGACCAATAGTTCTCGTTTTATCAGGAAAAATCAAAATATCAAGAAAATCGGATTTCTCAAGAAATGTAGCTCAGAATGTTAAATGTTATTAACAATGGTCATGTACCTACTTCTAAAACAAGATGAATTGCTGGGACACTTATGAAAAGTCGTACTGTGATTTATTATATTATATCCAAAGATTGGCTAAATGCTTATGCCCAATAGGGTATGCACAAACGAAAATACTAAATTAAAAAACCTATAGCTCGACCGTGGAACCGTGAGCCTTCTAAATGCGCTTGCGTCAGTTTTCTACCCTCTCCACACGGCTTTAAACGGCCCTCGATTTTAAGTGATAAATGATTAATGAATTTTCCTCGTTCACATTGGTTTTTTGATTTGTAATTTACATTGATAAAAATGAGACTACAATATTACCAACGAATTGAATGTTTTAATTCAATATTCACGATGTTTATCCATCGATTATTGGTCTCAAAATCATGTTGGTAACACGTAACACGTTGGGATAATACAAGTAGGGCTGTTCCCAAACTTGTGAATTCCAAATTTTAGGCTCCTCCTAGCTGGAAAATCCAACATGGGATGACGAAATTATGACCTCAATGAGTTGGGAACTGAAAAAATTCTACAATTCTAACTAATTTTCTTCCTTTATTTTTTTACTATTTTTTTTCTATCGCCACAGCCCGGAATTGCCAAACTTTTCCAAGTCAAAAAAGGAGCAAAATGTTGGGAATTTTGAAAAAATGTCACTTCAAACTGTGGATTAATCCAAGTTGGGAGAATACAAGCAGGACTGGTCCCTTGGAAGGGATCAAATTTTTTTTAACTTTTCAAAAAACTCAGAATTTCAAAGTATGGGAACTCCAAGTTTTGCATGTTGGAAAATCCCTACCTTCTCCTGGTTCATTCCCTTTTCTTATTCCCTCTCCTCTTCTTTTCCCTCATTTTTATTTAATTATTTTTTTACCAAGCATTATTTTTTTCTATCTTCATGGCCCGAAATGTCCCATCTTTTTACAGAAACCGTTTTGGTATCGTCGAATTGGTCACAAAAAGTTCCATTCTCCGGCTTCCATCAAGTACGATGCTGGAAAGAGGTTGAGGTAGTACGTTTCAGTACCTACTTCTAATAGTAAATTAGTTTAGTTTGAGATCTATAGTAATATTGTTCTTCTCTTTTAACTCACCTATCAATTTCAGAGGCTCATCTGCAGTTTCGCAGAAATACCAGCCGACGATGCCGGACACTATCACGAGGATTGAATTTCTCGACGTCGAAATTAGCCAAATGGATTTATTGACGACTCTCTGGAAAGTCGTCCAGTTGTCTGGGTGGGTGGATTTCGCCAATTTCACGTCTGAGAGCAGCTGGAATTCACAAAATGGTTCGTGATGGACTTACACGCCTAATAGTTGAAATAAGCAATTTCATGATGATTTAGATAGGTAGCTGATCAGGTCCATGGCATCAAACCTTCATCAATGCGTATTTCTGGTACATACTCTGCCAGGGTAGGTATGAGTTTACTCAAACAGAACCATATCCAGCTTTTCAGACAGACGTTTTAATATTACCTACTCAATTAGCAAACTTAAAAAGTAAACAAAATTGAGATTCCGAAACTTTACTTCATTAAAAATGTTAGATCTTGCAAAAATTTTCAGCTTCTGGCATGAATTACCTACTAATATACTCACCCTCATGAGGAGAAGAATGACGACACAGATGACGCCGACGATGGTGTCCCAGAACTTGGTGTTCTGGACGTCCTCTAAGATGGACGTCCACATCTCGATGAACGTGGCGCCGCCGGCTCTGATCCCCAGGATGTCCTTCACTTGGGACGAGATGATGAGGAGTGCGACGGCGGATGTGAACCCGGACGAGACGGGGTCGGATATGAAGTCGATCATTATACCTGATGGGAGCACAAATAATAATATTATTATATTATAGAATATTATTATAATATAAATTATATTGACGAATTGATGTCAGGAAAAAGAAGAGTATCGTGGGCCACAAGATAGGATAAAATTGTGATAAATTAATGTTGAAATGTATTTTGAATTAATTTCCATAAACTCTTAAAAACAAAGAGTTTCTTTCCAACCATTTCTTTCGTTCCTGTAAGTTAAGTGTGATGCTACTACAGACCTTGAAAACGGTATAAAATTCAAATTTGAACTACGATTGAGGATTAGTTCCCCATTGAAGTTTTTTGCTTTTCGCATAACTAACTCTACTTAACTCCTACTAACTCCATTCGTGATAAAATTCACAGGGGATCATCCTAAGGCCAATCCACAACAACTAAGTACCTACCTTCCAAATGTTAGCGAAATCGAGTCGCACCAGCAACGATGATTTGCCTCAGTTTATTTTTTGAGCTGTTTGATTAGTGAAAAGAGTTTACACGATAAGGTCTTTTCAAAGAACAAACGTAATGAAGATATTAGGTTCCTTATAACGGAAGGTATAACAGGTAGGTAAATTAATGTTAATTTTCGCTAAGTTCACAATAGTAAAAACTGGAGCCAGTAGTTATCGTTTGAAGTAAGTACCTACCCATCTACATAGGTTCTTGATTACCAGTAGGGGAACTAGCGGGAGTACAGCGGATGCCAGGCACCCGGCCCCCAACCTTTGGAGAGGCCCAGTAGACAAATGTAATTTTTTTTTTTTTTTGCAGCGTGGGACACGCTTTTACCGGGGTCTATCAGGCAAAAAACGACAAGAAAGCGTTTGGCAACTTCATATTGATTTCCTATTACAACCAAACCGTTGCTACGGAAATTTATCTTCGCCATTTTTCATCGTACAAAATCGTTCACCACTCATTGGAAAGCTCTTGATTTATCTGAAAAATCTACACATCTCAAGCTGCTAATTTCACCCTCCACACACTCCTGACAAGCACTGGTATGTTGTCAGCAATCAGCTAGCAGACATCCTCCACACATATAGTGTTATGGAGTTACTCTAATGTTATTCATTTCGGCAAATGTCATCTAAATTTCAACTTGATCATAAATGTTCTGGATAAAATTGACTTTTCGATTTGAACTGGAACGAGAATGCCGTGTTTTCATATTTTCTCTATTTCTCTTATATTTTTCGTTAAGACTATTTCCGATCATTTAGGGTAGGTCCAAAATAGGTTCCTCACCGAGTTTAGGGATAGTCTGTAACATTTGTGTACAGGTTCTTCCAATGTTTAGCCGCTATAGGCCCAAGGTGACAGAAAAGCCCTAGAAGACACACAAGATAGATAGATTTCGGTACTTTCGCATTATACGGGCGCCACTTATATATACAGCGCGCTGCGGCGGTTAGGTTAGGTTATTATTTAGGTTATATTATAGGTTATATTATTTAGGTTATTAGTTAGGTTATATATATTAAAGTGTGTTTTGTATAAATATGTGTTTTTTTAATTGATTTCCGGTACCAAAAATCCTAAAAATGTAGTGGCGCCCGTATAATGCGAAAGTACCTAGATTTCTTTAGCTTCCGAGTCTACCAAGGTAGCGGAAGCATTGTTTTCACTTTTGGGATGTGAAACATTTTGTATCTGCAAAATCAAAATTTCAACTCGCGTTTTACGTTTTAGACCTTCCTGAACAATTTTGGTTTCGTGTCTGTCTGTCTGTCTGTCTGTCCGGGAATCCTTGCAACACGTATAACTTCCACAATTTCCATCCGATTTTGATGACATTTTCAGGAATTACGTGGGTTAGGCCCTAGATGGTCCCCTATGAAATGCATCACCAGCCGACCAACGGTAGCCTCTGCGCATGCGTAAACGTGAAATCCTCGAAACATCACTTTCTCGCGACCTAATGGTCCGATTTCGCTGAAATTGGGAAGCTTGTTGAAGATCGAAGGTTCGATGATATCCTTCGAGTTTCATCAAGATCGGATCAGTGGTACCCACTGCGCATGCGCAAACGTGAAGCTCTCATAACTTCTACAATTTTCATCCGATTTCGATGGAATTTTCAGGGATTGTGCAGGCAGTAATCCCTTTGATGATTTTTTTTTATACATGTTATATATATACCTATTATGGATACGAGGAAGCTATGTGCCACACCCAACTTGGCAGACGTTTTTTTATTGTTGAACCAAAACAAATTATGGTATTAGACAAAAAATATGCCCTGACCCCCCCTCCCCCCTCCCCTCCCTCCCCAATCGAGGGTTTTGCCCGAATCAGTCTCACACACGGGCCCTGACAATGATTTCCGCCACTGCTGACTACATTGTCAAGAAGAAGAATAAATATTGGATGTTCAAAAACAAATGAATAGCATGTCGAGTGGTAATTTCTTGAACCAATGATTAGGTGGTATTATCCTAATCTTTTTTGGAGTGACGGTAGAAAACGGATTATACCTTCAAGTAGTCCAAGGATTAAGGCAGAGCGTTGGAGAGCCAACCAGCTCGAGTGTCTTCAGTTGAATCGTACTGTTTGTTAATTGTGAGATCATCTTGGTAGATAAGGGTTGTCAGTACGACAAACTTTTTGCATTGCCGGATCATTCAGCTTAACTTGGGAGGAACTTGTGTGATAATTCATATGGTAGGTTTTTCTTTTTTCTGTTCAAACATGCACCTTAAGATTATCAGAAGAAACAATATTATTGCGAAGTAATTTTCAGGACACTTCATCACATCATCGGGCACATAATTATGTACCTATGTACAATGAACAACTATTTATTGTTAAGTCTGGGCCCGAAGATGGCATGAACCCTGAAAAGTACTTGTGAAATTGTTTTTTTGTGATAATGTAAAGGTGCATATTTGAAGAACAACGGCAAAAAATCCTAAAATCACCACTTACAATCTCCCCATTTACCCAAAACGCCCGAAAATGAACATTTTTTGAGTAGGTAACGAAAGTAAGTCAAAATCTTCCACTACAGTCCTAAACGTTTCGATAACGCTGTGGCAGTAGCGACTTGCATGACGTCCTCTCAATCATTTCAAACCCCCAATCAATGGCACCAGAAGCGGCCACTTGAGCCAAATCAGCCTCCGAGTTAACAAACGCTAATGTGCCCCATTTCCGTAAACAGAGCCGAGACAACACGAACACAAAACCATCATTAACTCAGGTCAAAACGCCATTCGTCGCTCCGAACACTTTATTCCGAGATCTCACAAAACAGAATAATACCTAATTGAAATGCCTGAAGGCGAATTGCACAAAAATAATTATTTTTAAAAAAGTCGTACGTTTTAGGAGGCAACTTTAAGAAACAGATTTGAATGATGAATATCCGGGTTTTATTGCATTATTTTTCCCCGACGGGCCGTGCTCCCTTAATTAAAACTAATGGAAATAACAAGAAAGTAGTGGTCATTTTCATTTCGGGAGGCCACAAAACTTTCACTTCCCTCTCTTTCTTTTAAATTCAGTTTATGAGTTTCTGGCTGCCCAAGTGAAGTTTTTCTTCCTTATGTTTATGTGATGTAATGTAAGAGAGGACCTGATGGTCCTAATTTATGTCACAGTTTTCAATAAAACAGTCAAAGAAAAGGCTCTCACTACCTAACTAGAAAAACCCGAAAGAATTTTTATAAACACGGAGGAAGAACAAATTTTGGGAAAATGGATGGTAACGGTTTTGAACTTAAACCATTCATTTAGTTTACCTTCGTAGAATTAGTTGGCATCACCATCTAGAGCGTTATGTTAGGGTCATTTCCAGATTCCAGTTTAAATCATTTCGACATTGAAGACGGAGTCCTTGGCCCATTAAAAGATGATACTTCGTCGGCAAGGGAGGCTGATACCAGAATTACCTAATTAAACGTTTAAAACGGGCGAACTATTCCAAAACGCGACCGCCTCAATTGCGGTCGAGCCAGACTTCAAAAGGGCGCAAACCGCTCGGAAATTGTTTTTGATCAGCGACCCCCCCGTGAATTAGTAGACATCGCTGTGACGTCAAACGGATCCCAGGGATGTGGTTCTGTTAGGGCAAACACTACAAATAAACTGGAAAAATGAAGTAGGGCAATGGGATGCATGATAACACTGGTCAAGAAGAGACCATTCTGAAAAAGTTCCATACATGCAGCTTGAGTTGATGAGCAAATTTTCAAAGAATCATTTTAACCGATTTGGTGGGTGATTCTCATAGGATTTAAGAATGGCAATTTTTAAGATTTAAGTTTAAGTTAAGATGGTAAATTACAAGTTCAAAAATTTAAGATGGTAATTTACCATCCACAAAAAACCTAAAAAAAAAAACGCGTTTTTTTACTCACAAGTTTTGAAAATTTGAACCCATGGAGTATGCCAGAAATTCTGGCCAACGAACTAATCCTTTCTTTTGATATTATTGACATTTTGAAATTTTTCCACATTTTTAGCTCAATTCCTCGGTCAGATACCATTTGGAATGACACATATATAGCATTTTCCGATCAAAATAAACATTTTCCCGGTCATAATAAACATTTTCCCGATCAAAATAAACATTTTCCCGATCAAAATAAACACTTTCCCGATCAAAATAAACATTTTACCAACCCATTTTGGTTGGGGAAGTGTTTATTTTGGTTCAGAAAATGTTTATTTTGATCGGGAAAATGTTTATTTTGATCGGGAAAATGTTTATTTCGATCGGGAAAATGTTTATTTTGATCGGGAAATGCTATATAACAAGTGTTAAATTTCAGGAATCGGTTTAGAATGGTCTGAAACGGATTTCCATGAAGAAAATTTTCAAAAATTTGCATTATTTAAATTTTGAAGCCATTACCATAGCCAATAGCCATTTTCTTCGAAAATTATCTAAAACTTTCACAAAAATCGGTCGAGTAGTTCCATCCGGAGTTATGCCTATGCCAACAAACATTAAGTTTGCACATGCGCATTAGCTATCACAGATACAATTTACACTTTATCACAGAAACGATGACGAGATCGAGTTAGCGATATTTACTGCAGATCCCCTCCCGTCTACTTTCATATTTGTAAACTTATAATGTCATAAGGTTTCATTATCGTATGATAGGCATTTGCATACCTACGAACTTATCGTAGGAGAGAACAATTTATACTTAAGGTAATAAATAAGCAAACTCCTCTTCTCGGCACAAACTGTATGTGTAAGCAGCAAGCATGTAAGAAATTCTCTTGTAACCATTGTAAAATTTGATAAATAATAATGCAATTAAAAAAACGGACGGTAGACCTTCGGTTCTACAGTCAGAGTCGGATCATTTAAAATGATGATTAACTTTATTCAGCTGTTTAATAACTCACTGAGCAGGCCAAATTTTTTATAAAAACAAACATCATGTTTTCTCGTCGCAGTTTATATCGTAATGTAACGATCGCGAGGTCTCATCTCACATCGTAACGTAACGGTCGGAAAAATAATGGAATTGTCCTGTTAGTTATTAAATGATGAAAATTGTGATGAAATTCATAGGGAATGATCATGGAGTCAACTCCTAACTACCCTCCAAATTTGAGCGAAATTTGGTACAAGAACTGAGAAATCGTAGTTTCATCAAATGCACGTTGCAATCACGCTACTAAGTGGTCCGATGGCGATGAAATAGGGGACCGCCTAGACACTAACTTGCACAATCTCTGACAATGTCATCAAAATCGGACCATAACTTCATATAGTTTTGCCTGGGACAAGGGATTGAACGACACTGAGAAACGGAAACGAAATTGTTCAGAAAGCTTTGAAACGCACAAACAAGTGAAAAATTTCGATTTTGGAGGACAGAAATTTGTTTATAAACTTATTACACGAATACATAGCTTTTGGTAGTGAGGAAGCAAAGTGTGTCTGCATTAACATTTTAAAGTTAGGTATCCCGTACCTATTGGAAAATTAGTGGTAGATCCACCATTTTCCATCGAAGTTCCCTGAAAATTTATTGGGAGTGGAAATACAGTCGGACAACCTGTACTCACCAAGGCCAACGATCCCCATAAGAAACTGGATTACCCCACTGAGGAAGCAGAGGAGGATGGCGTGCATCGGTCCGTACCCTCGAACAGCCTTCATGAAACATAGAATATCTTAAAAATTGGTATGTACTAAGGAATCAGGTAGGTACTCAAACTACTTTTAATAATAATTTTATTTCAACAAAATACTCGAGGTCTCCTGAGGCATATTGGTCACGCATGTAAATCTTATTTTTTTGGTAGGGACCATTTTTCGTCTTGAAAAACTCTTCATTTTTGGAATCACTGGTTTACTTTCCTTTCTTTATTAAGGTACGTTTCGTCGCGACTTCCTCAGCCTGTATTATTTTCAATTGTTGCCTATCAGCTTAGGATTTAAAAAAAGCATCCCTCTCCATTGGGTTAGGTGCTCTTGGTACCTGTAGTGTAAATTGGTTGTGGGTAGGGCTGCATTGAATGTGATAGATAGCTAGTCCATAATCTGGTTTTGGTTTTCCCTTGGAAGACGAAAGAAGTTCGTAAAGTACCTTTTATTGATGATATCGTGTGTGTGGTGTTCATCATGTGGTGATTCCACAGTAAAATAGAATATCTAAAACTTGAGAAGTCGTTTTACCTGTTTCAACTTCCAAAATTGTACTTTTAAAAGCTCCCTATGTATGTTCCTGAGTGTGGACAACTTGAGAAACCTGAAGAATTGATAAGGATAAGTTTTAGATATTTTATTTTACTGTAGAATCACCTCATGATGAACACCACACACATGATATCATCAATACAAGGTACTCTAAGAACTTCTTTCGTCTTCCAAGGGGAAACCAAAACCAGATTATGGACTAGCTATCTATCACATACCCACAACCAATTTACACTACCGGTCCAACAGCACCTAACCCAATGGAGAGAAATCCTTCTTTAAAATCCTAAGCTGATAGGCAACAATTGAAAATAATACAGGCTGAGGAAGTCGCCGATGTCGCGACGAAACGTACCTTAATAAAGAAAAGGAAAATAAACCAGTGACTCCAACAATGAAGACTATTTTTTTGGATGCTGGTAACACCAAATCATACCTAGCATCTGTTCTGTAGGTGATAGGTGCCTACCTCTCAGTACGTAATCTACACCATCGGTCTGTAGACACGCATAGTACCTCTTGCACTTACTCAATTTGAGATGATTTAAAGTTATAGTTGCTTTAAATTCTATAATTCTATAATTACGATAGCTGTGTGCATTCTGAGTTGTAGGTACATTCTTTACCACGCACCTGGTAGGTAAGGAGGGAGCAGATGGCCGTTGGGCCCATAGGAACGTCCTTGCAGCTTCCGAGGAAGATGTACATGAGGGCGCCCAAGAAGGAACTGTAGAGACCGAACTGTTAACATAGGAAATAAATAAAATGATGGCATGAGCTGAAAAGTTGATACGTTCAGCATGGACCAAGAAGGCACGGCCAAATGTTTGACACCTAATTTATTAGCATAATCGGAAACATATTCAAATTGAAGCATCAGCATAGTGAGATGAATGAAACAGTAGAAAATAAATATTATTTTCTTTCCGTTATTGCCAATAACAGAAGAAAAACTTGGAAAATCAACTTGAGTGTACTCAAGTTGGCTTGAATATGAATTGATTTATAATGCATGACGCTTCGGAGGTGTCAAAATTTTGCAGCCTTTATAATATGTGCGACCCTTTGTTTCACAGAGAAGTAGTAGGCAAGTGGAGTTAAGTAGGAGGTACTTAAGTGTCTACCTACCTATTCTATTTTATAAGTAGGTAGGTATATCTATGTCAAATTTCATTCATGTTCACCTGAGCGGGAAGACCGGCTATGTTGGAGTAGGCTAAGGACTGAGGTATGACGGTGAGGCCTACGGTTATGCCAGCGACGAGATCACCCACGAAGTCCTCGGAGTTGTAGGTTCGAGCCCACGTCAGGACTGGAAGTTTTTTCGTGATGGTTTTCCAAGTGGCGAGTCGCCGAAGGTTTTTTTCGAACCAGTTCTCCACTTCGCCCACCTTCTCCTTCACGCTGATCTTCCTCTTAGGTCCCAAATCTTCGATCACTGTACAGATAGATCGCAGTAGGTACATAATCAATATAGCAAATAACGCACCCTTGCAAAGACAACCTACCTCTTTCGAATCATCGGATATACCTACTCCTCATATTGCAACTTTTTAGGAAGCTCTGAAGGGGGTATCAGAACTGAAAGATCTAAACACGCATGAGAGATTGAGAGATTCTGATGAAGAGAGAAATCCTTCGTCAGATGAAATAATAATCCTAGTAATCCCTTTTTTGGCAAAACTTGACAAAAACGGATCATGGACTTCTCACTGTGGACTTTTTGTAGGACTTATCAACGGATAGACCAATTTTCGGCTTGCAGAAGCCCACCCCAGAGAAAGGTTTAGGGTGGTTTCTGTTCAAATATGTACTCCCCTTGCATTATTCACCGACTATTGGTGCTATTTGTTCTACTTCGGGGGGTATGCCTCATGCCACTTTTTACATTAAGCATTGTTTGCTTTTTTTTTTAAAACCAGATTATGGGTGGCATGCACTTGGCGTATCCGTTCAGGATTCGGCAACAAAATGCAAAATGCCTTATCACTTGGGTGGCAATATGGCGGACAGAACCGGGTTGCCGGTTTTTTGTTGGTTTTTTTTTGCTCTTTAGTGGCAGAGCGTGACCTAGGATACCAACATATATGAGGATGGCTCAAGCTTTGGGACTGTAACGTTATACGTACTCACTAAATAAAATGTAGAATTCAGAGTGAGTTTTTCCCCTTCCCGGCTGAATAACACCTAATTTACAAAAATAACAGCGTCATGCAGCCAAATAATTCAACGTCATTCATAAAAAATTTGATTAAACTATTTTTGTATTGATTTGGGGTCCCAGACCCTATGTACAAGCTCAGGGCTTCCCTTAGGGGTCCGCCGACTATTTCTAGGGGGTCCGTGACCACCTTTGACCACAACTGGAAAATAATGAGTAAAATCATAATTTGAAAAAAAAAAAGCAAGAGCCTGACAGAAAGAGTAATTGGAGGATTTTCCCTGCAGATTCCCAGTAGCCAGATCAACAACAAATTTACTTTTGTTTAAATTTTTATTAATTATTACTTGAAAATTAATCGAATTCTGTTAAAATTTACAGTTAGTTAGTTAACTATTTCTTACCGGAAATTATAATCCAGAATGTTGTTGTGTGGTCCCATATCGTACTATACATAATTTATGTGGAGTTAAGTGTCTCCTCACGTAAACTTTTTAGGGTTTTTTAAAAACAAAAAACGACCCCGAGTTTGTGGAAAAATTTGCACTTGATCTAAGAAGCTACAATTCTCATGGGCTTCGAGCTGAATTTTAACAGGTTCTGTGCGCTCGACTCATTGGGGGTCCGCCGTGGATGATCACCTGAAAAAATGGTCTTCGAGCTAAAAAGTTTGGGAAGCCCAGTAACTAGCTAATTCTTTTTTAGCGAATTTTCGAAGAAAATGAAGGCTATTGCAATGGC
>JAEMON010000012.1:5418489-5431386 GCA_030264115.1 Lygus lineolaris
CAGAAGCGTGATAGGGGGGCGCATATTGGAAGAGCACCCAATTTGGTATGTAGCCTCCTTAGGACTTGTACTTCATGACGCAACGGGTTCGAATCAGCTGCGCAGCTTATAAAGCTAATTTCTAAGGAAAGCTCTGAATTTATTACTCATCACACCAAATCTCACACCGCCAATTTCCCCCTCCTTCAACATTCTTCAGGGGAATACTAACTGGTACGTAGGTAAAGAAAGTTGGTTGGAGTTTTCAGTTTGGCATCATACCTTCACAACATATGAAGCAGACTAATAGAAGCATGTTCCATGTTTTTTAATTTTAGCCGGTTGAGCTGAAGTAAAATTAACAGGGGGTGCGGGGGGCTGGCCCCCTGCAGAGGCGCGGAGCGCCGAGTTTTTTCTTCAATTTATTGCGCCAAAGCTAAGGACCTTGGAGGATTGATTGGTTGTTACAGTTAAGATCGAGCTTTGATTGCATAATCGACTGGAATGCACTGACGAAATGTTCCATTGTCGTTGCGTAATACTGACCGTAGCTTAATTCATCTTATTGAGATATTTTCAGTATTGTGTCATGTTTTGGTATTATATCCGTTAGTATTACATAAAATTTCGCCGGCATTGGTAGAATAGTTACGGAGTTATGCCTTTGACAACAAACTGCAAGTTTGCGCATGCGCAGAAGCTATTACTGATCAATTTTTCCGAAATTGATAGGTAATCGTCTTGGAGTAATCCTCCGATCACCCTCAGACTATGAGCAAAATCGATCCTTGGCTAGCCCTCAACTACCTCCAAATTTGAGCGCAATCATTCCATCAATTTTTCCTCTTTGCTCTTCATTTGGGAAAATTCTATTTTTGCCCACATCAGGACGGAAATAATTCTAATCTCCATTCATGGCCTCTTACTCTGGAAGGATCTCAGTTATCGTTTTCATGAGAATTAATAGTGGAGGGTTCCCATTATAGGATCGGAGCGAGTTGACGTCCGATCATTTGTCACTGTGACATCCTGTCACAACAAATTTTCATCAACAACTGGACCACATTCGGCTTCATCGGTTTCACAATCGTTTAAAAATAAACAATTCAATTTCTGATTGACGATTATAGCACTGCTACATCAAATTGAACAACGGGAGTAGTGTGTGAGGTCTATCTATATGTGAGGTCTAAGGTTTGGGGATTTTCGGTAGGTGACAAAATTTGGTTCGAAATAACTCTATCCGTCCTGTTGAGGTCCAAACATAACTTAAAACGGTGGTTTTTGAGGTTTCGGGGACAAATCACGTAACATTGGTGCTAAGTATAGATACATAACATTTTGAATCAACTCAAACTTTTCAGTTCGGAATTTTGGATAGCCTTGCATGATCTGAATTTTGAAGTCAAAAATCCTATCATAATGGCAAAAAATCCTAGAAAGAACCTATTGAAAATCCGCTCTGAGTCATACCTACTTACTGCATTACTTAATCGCTTTTAGCCCCACAAAATCGGTTAAAATGATTCTATGAAAATTCGCTCATCAACTCATGCTCCATGAATGTAAATTTTTATGTTTTTACCGATGAAGGTAGTTACATTTTTAGTGTCATACTCATACCTATCAAAAAAACGTGTGCCATGTTGGGTGGGCTGTATGTATAGCTTCCTCCACAGAAGGCTTCCTCACTTGTGTTACATTTACATGGACGTATAGGATCAATTAGTGAACATTTCTACGAAATTGGTGGAATAGTTCCGAAGTTATGCATATGACAACAAATTTATAGTTAGCACATGCGCAGTACCTATTAGTGATCCAATTGTTCTAAAATTAATAGGTAATCGTCTGGAGCCATAGCCCCATACTACCCTCCAAAGCAGCAAAAGCAAAATGGGCAATTCCGGCTATTCCATTTTATTCGTTACACTGAAAGATTTCAGTGAGAGATTTCCAGAAAGGTGCTATATGTGGGGCATCCGATGATTGAAAGTGAGCGAAAACGAGTGCCCAGGGAGTACCCACCGGTCTTCTGAACAGATGACGGCACGCGTGATCTTCTCAACCTTTTTACAGCCAACCTCATGAACATTTTTAGAAAATTAGAAATGAGGGGTTTTGAAGGGTGCTGAATTCGAATTTGAAGCCGAAAAAATGCAAAATTAGGACACACCGGAACTCCCCATTGGCCCATGAGGAACTCAGAAACCGTGGTTTCTGGAAAATCAAATTTCCGTAAGCGCACAAGCAACAATAGTAGTGGTGACGAATCGACGGGAATCCTAATTTGAGCGAAATAGGCCAATGGGCAATGGGGTTCCTAATGAGGAACTAAAAAACCGTAGTTTCAGGAAATTTTCGTACTCGCATGCGCACAAGCTACTAGTCGTCTGACAGCGGTGAAATTAATATGGGACCTTCTAGTGACTAACCCGCACAATTTCTACGAACATGTCATCTTATGCGAACCATGTTTTCGTATAGTTTAGCCTGCTGGGACAAGGAATTGACCAGGCAGACAAGGAACCAACATTTTTCAGAAAGCCATGAAACGAAAAAAGTCCCATTCATGCAGCATGTGTTGATGAGCGAATTTTCGAAGCATGATTTTAACCATAATACGGTATATTTGGAGAATACGAATCACCCACCAAATCGGTTACAATCATTATTCGAAAAACATATTATGTTCCTATGTTTAGGATCGTAATTCACACCAAAAACGCGTTTTTTAAGCGATTATTGACTCTAAATTTTCAGAATTTGAACCCTTGGAGTACTCTGAAAATTTTGGCCAACGAACTCATCCTTTCTTTTGATATTATTGACATTTTGAATTTTTTTTGAATTTTTTATCTCGATTCCTCGGTCAGATATCGTCTTGAGTGACACATAAATATATAAAAGTGTTAAATTGCAGGAATCGTTTTAGAATGGTCTGAAACGGATTTCCATGAAGCAAAATTTCAAAAATTCACTTCAAGTACTTAAATTTTAAAGCCATGGCAATAGCTTCATTTTCTTCGAAAATTCGCTAAAAGCAGGTGAGAATTTTTCTTTTTTACTTCCCGTACGAATACATAGCTTCCTACTTTCGGCAGTGAGGAAGCAAAATTATGTTGAAATCTACCTTCAGCAATCTTCGTGCGCATGTAGTGCCGGCATTCATCGATAAACGTCAGCCTGTAGGTACAATACTCGGGTAGCCATCCAGTTGTTACTAAAGACTGCTTATAACACTTCGCCAACTACTATATAAGTTCTGCAGAGGTTAAACTAAATATGTAGGTAGGTACCTAAAACAGGTGGGTAGGGACTATTCTAAAAATAAAACTAACCAAAAAACTACTAATTACCCACCTCCTAATAACGACAAACGAAAGATTTTACTACCTTCGAAATGAATTTTCTGCCGTACGAAAAAAATAACTTGCTTCCTGTTGAAGAACACGTTACGAAACCGCCTTTTACTGTGTTTAACGATTTTTACCTCTGGCTAGTAAAATGAGCACGGAAACCAGAATAACAACAATTTTTTAGAATGACTGTGTAAAAAAATCGTTTGTTGTGACTAAGTTATTTGTTGTGCCTTGAGTATAGGCACCGACTGTTTTCTTTCAATTCGTTTCTCAACTTTTTTCACAGTAGGTAAATACGTGATTAAGTGAGTGAAGGCTCACTAACTCAGTCATGGAAATTAGTTAACGCAACTATTAAATTATTTTCTTATTTTTTCCCGAGACTGATTTATTCATGTTTTAAAGGGTATCGCAGAAATAAAACCGAATCTTCTAATGAGGAACGCTTTCGAGGCAACTGCGTCCTCATCTTCAGCATATAGGCAGATTGGTAGATACATTCGAACCTGGATGAGTTGAACCGCCACAGTGGGTCAAAATAAGGTTCCTCCGGGCAAAACATTCTCCCATTCTTATAGGAAATATCTGAAATACCTAGCTAATTATATCTAAAATAGCTAATTAGCAGCGATATTTTCGAAAAAAAAACTAGAGAAATCACATGTGCGACCAATGGAACGACCCATAACTGTTATTGTATAAAAGAAAAGTTGGAGACCTTAGAATTCTCCTTTGAACTCAACAGGACCGTAGCCATGATTTTTGGCGATTTTTCAAAGGTACCTGATAGTTTTCCGAGTTCACGGCTTATTTTCAGTAAAATATGAGAAATCGCTTCAAAATTATGGCTACGGTGTTGGTGACCAACTTTTCTTCTACACAAAAATAATTCTCGGTGGTTCCGCTGGTCAAAACGTGTATTTTCTTGGTATTTTTAAAGATATTGCGGCTAATTAGTTATTTTATTGGTATAGGAACATATATTATGGTATATTCGGGATCAGCGCGAAAATCCCTGTAAGAGTGGAGCAGACCATATTTTTGCCCAGGTATATCACTTACCCGCTATTCCACTTAGACATGGTTGATTTTATTAAACCTGCTTAAATAGGATTTTGGATCTCTGTAGGGGCTGGATCCAACACTTTTGTTCCACTTATCGAATAATTCCACTTATTTAGGGTCCACTGTAGGTATAACAGAATTTCCAAAATATCAACAAACCTGAAGTTGCGGACACAGCTGGTTTCGAATAAAAGAAGGGATTAATTGACCTAGTAAAAACACCAAAATTTCAAACCACCGAAATCCTCAGAAGATTAGGTATTTACGTCAGATTCATTTTTTTTATAATGAGGGTTCTTCGCTCGCATTATTAGGCAATTTAAATAAAAATCCGGAACGAAGGAAGTAAAACGTTCTCGAGTTCCTAATCCTCAAATCTCCATCCACTTAACAACAAGATAAACCACGCTGGTGAACGCCATGTTTCCCATACCCGTTATAATTCACGGTTGTTTACGTGGAATTCTTTTGAGAAGTAGGATATCTGCCTACGTCAATCGTACCACCCAAAACTGAAGGTGTCTGAAACATTGAGCTCCCTGATCATCTGAATCGCAACTTGAGCTCCCAGATCAGCTGAGTCGAAAATTGTGCTATCAAATTATATGGTAGCAGAGGGGTTGTCTGTGATCTATAATGGAACGTGATAAACAATTTTGAAATAATTTGCAGCGTTTTACGTTGTAGTCTATATTCTCGAATGCGCCATCTTTTTTCACAATCATATAGGCTAGATTTCGCTACACCCTCTCACAGATATCCCACTCAAAATTCGAATAATTTGGTACTCCCCTTCAGCAGATTGATTGCCTCTCGAAATGCTTCTAATTGGTGGGGAATTAAGTTCTATAATGCATTGCCTGAAAAGGGTTCGTAACCTTAATAAAAAGGCGTAAGCATACATTTCAAATTTCCAAGTTCTTACGTGACCTCGCTCCCTATATAAGTTTGATGAATTTTTTGATGCATGTGAAAAACATGGAATTTTAGTTCCATAGACATTGTACTCAACTCGCCTTTTAGGTATTAGTCAATAAGTATACGTGTATTTTTATTCAAAATTATTTTACAGCAGCCGAGGAATCATTTTTAAAACCTACTAGTGCTCGCTTTCTTTTTATAATAGTTGTATTTTTTGTCTATAGTCTGATTAGAATCTATAATTTTTATCTATGATATTAGGGTTAACAATATGGGTAGCTCTCATTTTTTGTTGAATATTACTACTTATGAATGGGCCCGCGTAAAAGTAAATTATTGTGGGCTTGGATGATTATTAAGTTGTTTTTGTTGGTATCATATTTGGGCTGTCTATTGGCCTGAGGGCGGCTCTGGAGTTCTGTATACCTTCTGGGAATATCTCCCGTCAGCCAAAGGCTTCTTGTCATTTTTCTTTTCTTTTTTTTGACAAGATATTATCCACAATATTCTATTGATCATAACTGTATTTTCTATGTCTGACAAATTTCTATGCACGCTGCGGTTTTTTTTGACAAATAAAAAACTGATTTGATTTGATTTGTAGGTAACACTCGATTCGTTCATCAAAGGTAGTTCAACTTCGAAGGGAAATGTTGGAGACAAGTCCACGAAACCGCTGTTGTTTACACTCGGCAAGGCTCGTCCTTGTCCAAGTAAATAAAGTCGTTTCGCAGGTGCATCGCGAGGAGGATGAGGTGAAGAGCCAATAAAGCGAACTTGAACTTGGAATGGCCAAACCGGTCTCTCGAGCCAGTCCCGCCTCTCGCGGAAATTGAAATGAGCGTCTTTTTATGTGTTCAAGTTCAACACTTCAGCGAAGCTAAATTGACCGCCGAAATTGGGCAATCATTTAAGAACCGTTCAATAATATTCATTATTGATTAACGCATCTCTTTGAGGGTAAATGCTTGAATTAAGATACCACATATACATGGTATGTACCTTCGATAGTGTAGACAATGCCTATACAGGATGTTACACCTAAGTGACACAGATCCTACAGGTTATTTCCAACAAAAAGTGTCTCTTAGATTTTTTTAAACCCCTTATTTCTCGAGTTTTTTCCATTTTAAGATTTTCTTTTTCTTTCGACTTTTCATAACTAAAACAGCCATAACTCTCCTAATGTACAGTGTAAAATTGACCATAAATATACCATTGGAAAGGAAAATTTCCTATTTCCTTGATGGGAAACCAAAGTTTTTTCAGTATACGAAATGGGTGAAAAATGAACTCGAAGAGAAACAATTGCCAACTCCTGAAATGATTTTCAGTGAAGTGGTGATCCACTTTCCTTCAATCGCTCATAGGTCCCCCTGTCATCTAGCATGTAATTTTTTGCCTTTTACCTGCAAGTGGCGCCAAAATTTCAGGTTTCCAACGGTCAAGTATTTCCTAATTTTGGTACACTTGAATCGGGTAATTTAGTGGAGTCCTCCAGCCAGGTCACGACCCAAAACAAGGTTATGACAAAAGGTTACCTCATCTAAAATATTGATATTTCAACTTAATTTTGGCATTTTAAGGAATGAAATCAACGGAAATTACTACGATCACGTTTCTTACTACGTTTCCCATTCATACCAGAAATAAAAAATATTTCGGTATTACAGCACTGAAAACTGAAGGTTTCACGATCACGTTCTCATCATATTCCAGAAATTTGCCAAAAACACGATAGTGAATCACCATAGCTTTCCCAAATTTTATTGAGGTGAATCACGATCACGTTCGTTCAAATTCTGAACAGACCACACAACCTCTGAAAACTTGGGATCGAGGACCACCTGCACAGGAGGTGGGCCCAAATGGTCCATAAAGAATTTGAGGGAATTTACGCTGATCACGAATATAATACATTATGGTTAGTAAATAACATTCTCTTTTTTTTTCGTAAAAAACCTAATTTTTTCAACTAAAACTGCATAAAAAACGTTTTGTGAAAAAAAACGCCAAAAATGTAGGAGCGTCGAATGAGACCAACCGCAGCACTCCAGGTACCTATGTTGTTTCAGTTTTATGTGATTTTCAATGTTTGGTGAACTTAATAAAATCACTGATCATACAATATCTCTCAAGATCAAAATTGGTATAAAATGGGCCACCACCATTCTCAACTTTTTCGACCTTTGGAAATGATCCACTAGGAATAAGAGTATCTACCAGCATAGGTGCATAGGAATATAAGTACTACTATACATCTAAATATCTACTAGGGGCTCTCTAGTTGTACGCGTATATACTAGGTTTAATAAGTCACCAAGCTTTGAAAATCATTTACAAATCGAAAGAACATATACATTGAAAGAGCTTTCTGTTCAGATAAGTTCATGCTTATTCAATTTCATACACAGGGCTTACTTCGATTAGATTAGAGCGCAATTTCAGGCGTTTTCTGAGCACAATAGTTTTTTGAAGGAAAAAACTAATAAGGATAGGTGCAATCATGGATCCTCAGCGCGAACGAATATAATTGTATCACTAATTCATTATAAGTACGGACTATTTGGAACCACCCTGATGGAGTAAGTTATGAGTTAAACGCTCACTGCTTTTGGTAATCTCTATAAGTGTTATCAATATTTCGTTTGAGAATCATTCATGTCGAGTAACTGCGTAAGCACCTACCTAAGTAATTGATATTCTGAGGACCTAACAGTACAACCCTGACCCTTCCGTAAGTTGACCGATTGGACGACCGCGGAATCAGAGAGTCAGACGGCAGCATTGCAAAATAAGCGACATGATGAGCCCGATTAGGTTCACACTTTTGGCAGTCTAGAAATCCAAATAGAAAAATTGAGGCACTGAGTTACAGAACTGTACATCTTGTCACTTTTGAGAAAACGCAAAAAACGTTCGGTTATGGGTTTTAGCGAGTTTTTGGCTCAAGCCATTATATGGTTATGGCTCAAAAATTAGGCCTCACTGCGTCAAAACCTGGCATAAATACTCTCGATGGCGGAAAATGTAATTTAAAAAACTTTTCCGTAAGTTCCGTTGATAGACTGGTGAAGTCCTCAATTTCAGTTGCAAAACTGCTTAGGCTTTTCAAATAACTGGTTGATTCTATAGACTTCAGTGACTAAAGTCTAGGATTTATTATTTTTAATTAAAAAAAACCTTTGGAATCGATCATGACTCATTTGTTTTAATCCCCTCAAAATTATCTTTTACCTTCTTAATATACACATACATATATACATACAACCTACCTAGGTATAATCCGAAAATCGAATTAAAAAAAAAATCTGGTGCGAGGCTTCACACTACTTTTGTTACTTATATGCCATAGATCCAAATGTCTATTATTCAGTGTTTTTCTGATACCTACCTACTTACGGGAGTAGGTATTTTCTTGGAGATGAGACTGGATATCACTTGCACTAGTACCAATAAAAAGAGCTCCAACCAACTTGGCAAACCTTTTTGGATTATGCCGTGGAATCTTTGATGATATTTATGCATGTATCTCCTCAAAAGTGACGTAGGCAACTAAATATGTGGTAACTGATGTCTCTGTTAAGAGAAGGTATATCTAAATTTTTTTTAAATATTACATCATCACTGATGACTCCGAAATCTCACAAATGACTTTTACAGAGTTTGAGACATCGCTGAGAATTTCACTGCTAATGTGGAGAGCTATTGGTACTTAGCTTCCCTTTTTTCCTTTATTGTATTCGAAACCTCCCATTCAAATTAGGTATGATTCATGATTTGGCCCCATTCAGTAAACTGATAAAATGAATCCCGACATAAGGTACAGCAAACCGATTTGCATACCTCGTTAGCTTGGTATTTGTTTGCCCTCATTATAAGGAACGTGATCAATCGCCCATAGTGTTTCGGGCGTGACAAATCATATAAGCCGGGGAACTCTCAAACCTAGACGGATTATGTAATCCAAGACGAGTTTCAGCAAAGACGGTCAGTTCTAGCGCACTCGCGAGGGCTAAATTCGAAATTTCAAGTTATTTTTGACATGGATAATTATGTCTTTGGGCTGGGGTCATGATTTTTTTTTTTTTTTTAATTCAACTCAATTTTCAGATCAAAAATTGTAACGCGAGACCGATAAAAATCTTCCAATCGCACACCATCGAAAATAAATATGACCTCCACCCCATATACACATCCATGTCACGAGGTATCTGCTTGTAGATTAGATAGTTACAAATTAAATTCCTCTTAGGTTTTGGCCCTAAATTTTCAAAATTTTACCTTTTAGAGTACCTACTTTTTGATAAACTATACCCAATCGTAGATAATCCACCAATAATTTTTTTTCCCGACCGCGCCCGGACAGAAAAAGGATTCGTGTCCACAACCTTTCCTAACCGAATTGAACCGGCTTCTTGTTGAAGGTCAAACCAATAAAGCAGCTGTGGGAATGTGGGGCTTAAATTTACTGAACTTCCCGATTTTAAGCTGACTCACAAGACAAATTTTCTTAGATCAATATGAGCTGATGAGCGAATGTACGAGAAACATTACCGTTCCCCATCCATTGTATTATTTCCTTTCATCAACCGATGATAATTATATTGTTTCAACTCCCAACCATCATCTAATTCATTAATTTTTAATAATGTACCTACTAGAACGTTCAACCATTGGCTTTGTCTCAAACAAGGCCCGAAAAAATTGCTTTTGGTAACCTTTGGTGACGAATCACCAATACAAATTCTTCATTTTTGGAGTCACTGGTTCATTTTTCCAAGGTACGTTTCGTCGCGACAATGGCGACTTCTTCAGCCTGTATTAATTTGAAATTATCAGCTTATTCAAAATATGTACGGAGCCTCTCCATTAGTTTAGGTGTTCTTGGTGTAGAGTGTACATGATAGGCATTTTGTGCCATGCATCATTATACCTACCCACAGCCAATATACACTACAGGTACATACCTACACCAAGAGCACCTAACCTAATGGAAAGGCTCCGTACATCTTTTGAATGCTAAGCTGATAATTTCAAATTAATACAGGCTGAAGAAGTCGCCGGTGTTGCGACGAAACGTACCTTAGAAAAATAAACCAGTGACTCCAAAAATGAAGAGTTTTCCAGAAGAAAAATGTTCCACCCATACCCCCACATCATGCAATAAAAACATCATACAAGACATCATGCAATAAAAATTGATTGGGCGTTGAATCTAAATTTTACTGTGATTTCTGTAGATAAGTATTAGTTTCGCACATTTGGTGGAGCCCCATATTATCCTGGTTGAACTGTAAAACTCCTTCGCAAGGAAGACTAGCTGTCGTACTTTATTAGACCGTACAGTGAGATAATTTCAAAACATCTTCGCCCGAATTTCGGCTCGGATGGACATTCGAACGAGATCGACCTCCACCGCGTTTTACAGCCTCCAAGGAGGATTATACGATCTGTGGACACGCCAGGTCGAGGCAGCCACCAGTGTACCGGACACGGACCTGTCAATACAGGTATACCTTGGGGCGGTTTTATATCTAAGGGCGACCCATTTCTGGTTTTTATCAAGAATTTGAATTTATTGAGGCAAAAGTGTAGACGTTTCGACGAACTTGAAGGAACGAAAGAAATCGAGTCAAGGCGTGTAACATCGAAGTGAAGTATTCAGATCACTCCAAGGTACTCCAAGGATTGAGGAAGTTTCAGTTTCTCGTATAAGTTATCCCTCAAAATCCACTAACCGTAAGCGTCGTGAGGGGAGGATAGCATACGTCTGGATTGAGTTGCGAACTGTCACCATTCACAGTCATGACTATCGCCACCAAAATCATGTACACCTACAGCGAATTCTGGAGGTTTATCGAGTAGGTACCCTCAGAAATATTAAGTCAAAACGCAAACATACAGAGAAACAGACAGAAACAGATAAATACAGCTCTAGTCCAAGTAGGAACCACATTTACGTGGCCGAATTCGACATTTTCACATGGTTGGTCTTTCTGTCGGACGTATATTACGATTTCAAGTTTCTGAATCGATATAAGTAGGTAATAAAATCAACATTATGATTTTAAAAAAGTTCTATCCATGCAACATGAGTTGATGAGCGAATTTGCAAAGAATAGTTTCAACCGATTTGATGGGTGATTCTTATAGGGAATTACACGATGATTCCGAATATACCATATCGTCGCTTAAAAGCAACACGCCCTATCGACCATCTTCACGAAAATGAGGTTTTGATTGATTCTTATTCGATTTCTCACGTTGCATCGACTGGTTAGCTCAAAATTGCGTCAACTAGACTACAAAATCGAGAAAAACTCGAAAAACATAACACCCCCATCGACCTCAATACCTCAATAACCTATTCGGACAACACCCCGTATCAACAAAAATTTCGTATTTTCTTTAATTAATACTATTTTTCAGTATTGACGACAACCGGAAGGCAAGAAGTGACTGAATAACGGGAAACAAAGGGACTGGTGATCAAAAACTTAATTCAGTTTTTTCCTCCTCCTAAAAAAATTTGAATTTGGTTCATAGGGCGTGTTGCTTCTTAAGCGACGATATGTTCCCAAGTTTAAGATGGTAATTTACACCAAAAACTTCGAAAAACGCGTTTTCAAAATTCTCTAAATTTTCAAAATTTGACACGTTGGAGTACTCCAAAAATTCTGGCCAACGGACTCATCCTTTCTTTTGATATTATTGACATTTCAAAAATTTTTCGGACTTTTTGGAGTGTTAAATTTTAGGAATCGTTTTAGAATGGTCTGAAACGGATTTCCATGAATACAATTTTCAAAAACTTGCATTACTAAAATTTTGAAGCCATTGAAATAGCTTCATTTTTTTCAAAAATTCGCGAAAAATGAGGATGCCTATTATATGTAGCACATCACCAGCCTACCTATATTTACAAATCGTTGGAAAAAAAGTAGAATAACATCAGAGATTCGATTAGCTTCGATACTTTTGCAACTGCAATGAGTGAAAGAACGTACGGACAATCGTCTTCAACAGCAGAGCATACAACGGAAAAGAATCACACGTTTTCAATATTCTGATCAACATTGCACAGGCAGCCGGAAAATGCGATTCAATTAACAATGAATAATAGCACAACTTCAATAACATCGTGTATAAGCATTCAATTTTCACCTGCAAGTCACTGGTTTAAGGGAATTCGAATAAATTGAAAGCTAACACTCGTGGCATCTTGCCAGACTCTGATCAAATCCAATATTTTACGCGCTACTCAGCATAATACCTTATTTGAATAATTTTTGTTCTCTGTGATTAGCAATGCATTTCTCCACGTGGACCAGTCTCGACCGTATCTCATTTGCGAAATGACGTATTCAGATATTCGGATACACGAATCATCTCAATCAATACTCGCGAGGAATTCGCAGACTGGGCAGTTTTCCTTTATACTTGGCTAATTGACATTCAAACGGCAGGTGCATCTGCACCGCTGTTTGGTTACCATACCTTCCGACAGCATTTTCAAGCCAATTCAACATTTTAGCGAGTTTTCGAAGAAAATGAAGCTATTGCAATG
>JAEMON010000012.1:5432386-5442697 GCA_030264115.1 Lygus lineolaris
TTAAAATTATTCTTTGAAAATTCTGCATGAATGGAACTTTTTTCAAATCAAATAAGAACATTTACATTGTAGGTAGCTGAATGTAGAGAGTAATGTGAATTTGATTTTCTGCTAAATGCTGAATAGGTTCTGAGGGTTGGTAGAAATTCTCCAAAACAATTCTTCGAAAATTCTTTTCAATGGGGAAATGTTGAAATTTGAATTTGATATGGAAATGGTATACAGCTGTCTTCCTTAAAATAAGTTTTTGGAGAAAAATAAAAAAATTTAAATTGCAAAAACGCTCAATATTTTGCGTGGATCTGAAATCTAGAAATAAGTATATTTATACAAATGTTGAAAAGTTGAATTGAATTACAATAACATCTTTTTTTTAAATCGCAATCAATAAATTTTTATTGCAAATTCGGAGTTTACGCCCACCATCAACCACTATACAGAATATACAAAACCTATAGAAATTTTCTTTTTAATTTAAATGTTGAAACTCCCGAAAAATGTTGTTAATTTGAAAAATGTTAATTTGAAAGAACAACAAATTAAAATGAAGTTAAACGTTGGTAATCGAGATCCTTATTACCCTGATGCAGATATAAGTAGTAATGTAGTAACCTACATTTTGGTTAATATAAATCGAAAAAGCAGAGTATGTACCTACAAAAAAAGTCTGGGAAGTCAGGTGGGCAGTACAACTTCCTCACTTTTGTAACATGGACTTATAGAAACGGAAATAACTTATAGAAAACGTCAGCGAAATTGGTAGAATAGTTCAGGGGAGAGGTTATGTCTATGATAAAAATTTTCATTTTTGCGCATGTGCAGTAGATATTACAGATCCAATCGTGACGAAATTCATAGGTCATTGTCTTGGAGTAAACCCGCGACTAGCCTCCGAATTTGAACGGAATCGGTTCCATTAGGAACTGAGAAACCGTAGTTTCAGGTAATTCACCATTTAATTGTTCGACGGCGATGAAATTAATATGGGCCTCGATCTCGACAGACTCACATCCCTGAAAATTTCATCAAAATCGGACCATAACTTCCAATATAGTTTTGCCTGAGACAAGGAATTGACCACTGACAGACGGACACAGTTCATAAAGCTCTGACACGAATATCTACACATCTTTGGTAGTGAGGAAGCAAAATGCGCCCAACTTCCCCGTACACTGCGGCGCCGTACCTTGCTTAATAGTTAACATGGAACAAAATTAATGAAATTAGGTATCTAGGTAATATTTATATCTCAAAAGCTTGGTGACAGTCAGTAATCGCCAAGGTGTAGAAAAAAAGGGTTGCAATTTATTATAAAATTGCCCTGGCACAAACAGTTTTCTTAAAACCGAATGAGACCACCCGTGGAATTCTACGACCAACCGTTCGTAGCTACTTGGCCAATTTCGTTAGCACCACTTTGCTTAGGTACAGTGTGCCATTTTTTTCTGTATAGGATGTCCCGTTTGAGACCTAGTGGTACCACAAGCATAGCCTTTCTATCCAGAAACTAACTATACAGGATTGTGTACCGCTATGTTTAATAATATTTGCAGGGATTCTAAATTATTGTAAAAATTTATTATAAAATTGCCCTGGCACAAACAGTTTCCTTAAAACCGAATGAGACCACCCGTGGAATTCTACGACCAACTGTTCGTAGCTACTTGGCCAATTTCGTTAGCACCACTTTGCTTAGGTACAGTGTGCCATTTTTTTCTGTATAGGATGTCCCGTTTGAGACCTAGTGGTACCACAAGCATAGCCTTTCTATCCAGAAACTAACTATACAGAATTGTGTACCGCTATGTTTAATCATATTTGCAGGGTTTCTAAATTATTGTTGCTAAAATTTGTCCCAGTGTGTTTTTTCAGCATCCCTAGTCTGATTTCTAACAAATTTAACGATATGAATTTGCAGCCGACTAAGGAAGATACGAACCACCAGGCAGGTAGATCAGCAATTATTTATTAAATAATACTCACCTCTTTATTTTTTCTTGACTTCCTCGAATGAACGAATCGTGTTCTTGAGAAATGTTCGCATTAAGGATGTCCGCGAGAGGTTCGTTCTCCTATAAAGTTAAATCTTTGTTAAAAAAGGAAAAATCTATTGAAATGTAAAAAAATACGCGAGGGAGGGGCAACTGGAGCGTGGGATGATCGCGAGGCCTCAGTTTGACAGTAAATGAAGAAGCGATGAGTCTCGAGGGGGACCCCGTCTTGGGTGGAAAAAACTTGGGACTCTGAGGTACGTCCTGGTGGAGGGGGTACCTCGAAGGCAGTAAACCTCGAGGGGGGATTAAGCTTGGAAGCTAGGAATGGAGGGGAAGCGAGGATACCAGAGAAGCAAGGATAAGAGAGAAGCAAGTGCGAATACGCAGAGAATTGCTCAGAGGCAATTTGGGTCAAAATGGCCATTTTCCCGAAGATTTCGCGAATAGAAACTATAGGTAGAGGAAGAGGACCCACTCACTGAAAATGTACAACTTTGAAGCCGATTTTTAAGGGAGTGTTAGCAAATTTTTAAGGAAAACATTGGCTTACAAAGTCTTACTTAGGTATATAGTTCTCTATATAGATTTCTAGACTACTTAGGTATGTATATAGATTTCTAGGCCGCTGTCCTCTGATTCAATGTGAAAAATAAATTTGTGGGTTGGAAAGAACGTTAGGCTTTTTAAATAAGTTCTTCCTCTCACTTCCTTTTGTAAATGGTATTTTCGTATATTATGGTTAAGTGAGTTCAGGATTAAGAAACTAGGAGTGTAGGCAGCTAGGTACCAGGTAGCAAGGTACCACTGTACCAGCTAGGCATTAGTAGGTACCTAATGTCTCCAGCTGAGCAGTTTTTGGAAATTTTTTTTTGTTTTTTTATTTTTATTTTTATTTTTTATTTATTTTTTTTTTTTTGTACCATAAAAATGTGAATTTGGGTCGAAAATATGATTTTTTTGGCGGAAAGAAACCATATTTTCGACCCGAATAGAGATTTGTATTGTACAAAACGCTAAACCTCAATTTTCCAAAAACTGCTCAGCTGGAGAAACTGGCTTTCACCTTTGTACGGCAAGAAGTGGGTACATCGTACATCGTCGGGGCAAGGGAGTGAGCCCAAAATTTTTTATAAAAAAATTTCTAAATCTCAGCTACCGAAGAGTAGTTTAAAAAACCAATAAGTTAAAAAAAAAAATAGATAACCTCCCCTCAACCCCCTCCTCTAACCATTTTAGCGTTACGCAGTTTTTTAAATTTTTCTCAGCCGATTTTGATGCGGTTTCATTCTTCCTATTTTATCATTCTCTGGGGGGATGAGGTGCCTTTGTGCCAATTTAAATTTTAGGAAAGGACGATAAAAATTCCAAATTACAAAATTAAAATCATACATAGCTGATCCCCCCACAGACATGGGCGTGGGCAAGATAATATAGCCTGGGGAGGGGGCATGTCTGTGTGTCTCTGACTATTGTGTGTGTGTGGGTGGGTGATAAAATCTAGAGTGCGCTCCCCAGGGCTTAGTTCTCAAGCGATTTCCGTGATTCTTTTTGTTCGACTCGGAAAACTGTCTAGTTGTGCACCAAGTACGCAAATTTTCAAAATGTACAATTGGAGGAGGGTAAGGGGGGGGGGGGGGGGGGGGGGGGGGGGGGGGGGGGTTGTTGCCATGAAAACGAGTGAATTGTCAAAATCTTGCGTGCGCTATTGTCAAAATTATTGAGAAACTGAAAAAAATGGGAAAAACGAATTACACCAGTTCTTTGGCCCCTTCTTGGTTAGATTGTTTGACATGTTATTCGTAGTCTCCTACTTATGTTTAAGGATTACGGATTGGCGTGAACCGACGAAGTTCAACGGATCAACGAATGGTCAGAATGCCAATACGGACGTGTGACAGGGTTATTTATCTTATTACTATCTCTTATTCGTATTTTTCTTATTCCCTACTTGAAGGGCTCCTGAGTGAACGTTGAAGAACATTTTTCTTTGATCTATTACCCAAGTACCTGGGGTGTTCATCTAGATTGAATTAGATACACCATCACACTATTACACTGCTTACTGGTAGGTAGTACCTAGGGTGTTGACACGTCTAGATTTGATTTGACACTCCATCACACTCTTATACTAGGTACTTACCTACTTACAGGTAGGTAGCTTTTCCCCAACAAACTAAACTTTTCCAATTGAACTTCGTTTTACTTACTTGAAACTTGTTTTGAACTTGACTTTTTCAATGTCAAACAAAACGGTTTTAATTTCACCTTGAATCAAAGAAAAATGGTACTTACACCTTGTTCTCCCTTTCTGAAAAAAGGCCATTATTTGAGCTTCATGGCGAGTTCAACCGTTTTTTTTTTTTAAATCAATTCGAAGCCGACCAAAAAAAGTCCTCTCCTCCAAGTGCCTCGCGATATAGGTAATTCAATAATGATAAAATTACCAATTTAATACCAAAACGTTCTAACTACCTACCTAATGAGCTTCACATCACAAACACAAAATCCCTGGGATTCCCATAAGTACCATTATCGCTCATATCACATCACAAGCTCACGATCCACTTGCTTCTTGCTCCTTGAACCCGACAATCGACACCATGGAAGCAGGAAGAAGGAGTCCTCCTTCCATGATCGACACCCCATGGACAGCAAAATTGTAAATTATCCTTGGAGCTGGAGCATGGAACCTTTGAATGCGATGACGCATACCCCTGTGATGGATGGTAGAGCATGGATGTGGATGGACGTCCCAGGTGCCCACAGGTCTACCGCTACCATTATCGGAAAAAAATTCTCAACATCTCAGGTTTGGCCGTTAAATATCCCGCCTCCCTTCTGGCGCATCCGCGCATCTCCTATATATTATTCCCTACAATCTTTCGACAGTTTTGGGTTTAAGCTCTAAGTTTTCTTGTGTTTAGATTGTCGAACTTCAGTAGTAACACTGGTAACTACCAAAATGACGTATCTGTGATGTCAGTTCTAAACACAGAGCAGACCTGTCCAAAGAAAACCTCACATTGCCCCACTGCAACCAACTTATCTTGAATACTGTAGACACCAGTGTTTCAAATACTGCTTCACGAATTTTTTATCTTGATTTCAATCATAAATTCATTTAAAATTCCTAATTTAATTTAAAAAGTGTAGATATCTTCGAAAATGTTTGAATCTTAGCTCTGAATCCACAAATTATCGCACGTACAAATCGCACTTACGGACTTTTTTAAAGGGAAAATACAGACTTTTGTTGGTCTCCCTGACGTTTTTTATTTCTTCCCTTCCCAAAGCCATTGAACTGTTTTGTTTTCGACCACCCGTTACTTTCACCACAAATCTTTTCCCATTGCCCAATTTTCATCTTCATTTCCTCCTGCCAACCTCGATTTCTTAAAAGACCGTCTAGTCATAGTTTTTTTCCAGTCTTAAAAATCGTCTTGATTATGGGTGAGTCACACAAATTAACTTGATCAATCAACAGGTCTATTACTGGCGGAAAGGGTGTGTCGGGAACTCTTTTGTGTACACAAAAACACTCCTAGTGCTTCTTACCATTTCCTGTCCTTTGTAAAAATCACCTTCGCATAATTATATTTCCTTCTTTTCCGTGTATATAATGTCAAAATCGCGACGAGGTGTGGACATGCCGAAGGAACAAATTTTACTAAGGCACCGCTACGCTTACTCGCAAGAGAGCTTTGGGAAATATTCTGAGCCTTCTCTCAGGTCCGAATACAGGAATGGTTAGTACCTATCTTAATTCACTACATTTCATCGTATTCGTTAAATAATAATGATAAGCGTATTATGAGCAGCTCTTGAATGCATGATTTGACTAAAAATATAGGTGAGTACGTAGTAACCCTACTCGCTCGTATTATAAAAACGGTATCTACTTACAACATACCTACCTTACACACACACTTATGTGGGTGGATGGTGCATTTTGATGCAATCGGAAAATATGTTCCAATGTAAATAATGAATTAAAAAATGGTGTGGGGGGAGAATACTTGAGTACCTACCTACTGCATCCTGCACTGGTGGGAGTTCATCTGACGCAAAATATCGTTTTTCGTGTATGTAGGTACATAAAAGTCTGTGGTTTCATGAAAGTAAGTACTTTTATATAAAAGTGTATCATTTCTAAGTTCTAATTTCACCTACATGGGTGGTTGGTTGAGGTGATGAAATTCGTTGCACATACCTACCTATCTATGTAGGTACATACCTACCTATTTTTCTATCTATCTATCATTTTCAAGTTCTAATTTCACCTACATGGGTTGGTTGGGGTGATGAAATTCGTTGCACACACCTCTAGGTACCTCTTTATGTAAAGCTGGGTTCACATTGAGGCGCAACACCGTACTCACATCCCCAACGACGCAACGCCGTAAAACCACAACGCCGTCAGAAACGCCGAACCGAAGCCCGATAACGAAATAGATAAGGAACCGCTCAGCTTTGCTGCGCACAACCCAATACGCAGATCCGCAACGCCGTAAAGCCGCAAATTAGAGAGTTTTCACAAGCCAATGGGTGACGTTAGTGATGGAGGCCCGGGATTAGAGCGAGCAAACGACGATGCTAACCACCTCCTGGAGGGGGCCTAGCTGATTGAAAGTGACCCATGATCCGGGAGTCTTTAGGTCGCCTCAAACGGGTGACTTTAAAAGAGCCATTTCATCGTCGCCCTTTACTACCCTCTCGTCAAGGTCACAGGCCCGGGCTCTGTGAGGAGGTTCCACGTCACCCGTAAGTGGCATGCGAAAACTCTCTAGTAACAAGATGTTCGAATTGAGGATAGTCTGTTCCAAAACTCGTTCGGACGTATGACTGTAAAGATGGAGAACATCCGATTAGCCAATCAAATTCAATTACGGTTTTGTGGACTTCAGTACGGTGTTGCGGCTTAATGTGTACCCAGCTTAATAGTATGACTTAATATGGAAAGAAAAGCGAAGGAGTTCGATCATGAAGGTAAGTACGATATTTTTGATATGCAATAATTTCTGATTAATCTGAAGATTAGTTGACTGGTTGAGCAGGTAGCCGCTGTGACGAGTGCATGGCGCGCGTGCCTTACGCCACATTCATCGCCACCATCATGTGCATCATCGGAGTGGGCGTGTTCTGCGCCACGATGTACCGCGGGGCGACTCTCTCTGCTCTCATGCTGGACGAGGTCTTCCACCTGAGACTCTCATGGTGAGTGATGTATGAATAATATTGTAGATAGGTGATATGCACAGAATCACAGGTGATTCTTGAAGTTGATTGCCTTCTTAGGAGGTTTGTTATCTTAAAACCAGCTGAAAATGACAGAAAATTGACCTGGAAGAAGTCTATTACGTATTCAGTTTCTCCGCTGATTCAAGGGGGCGCGTTATCTTGGCTGAGTGAGCTGCTGGTTGAGGAGGTTCATTAGCAGGATCTAGTCTAGGGTTTGGCTCGCTCAGTTAGTGACTGGACTCAGTTGACACCAGTACGAAAGATTGACAGAAGTAATTCCGTTACGTATTTATTTGTAATGTTCCCATTTCAGGTTGGAGGCTGTTCAAACAAGCTTCGTCTGCATAGGAGCTGTGATGGGTGCGCTTGGTCTGATGATTTTATTTGTTGGATTCTTAGCAACAGGTGCGACCCGCCACCGCGTCTATCGTGCGTGGAGTGCTAGAGTTGGCGGTAGGATTTCTTGTGCTGTGGTAAGTATAACACCAGTATTATTTTCTATGTCTTTATATTACGAAGAGCTCTACTATAGTTTGCCCCGGTAAACTCTTGGCCGATTTTGATGTCTGATGGCTGAATTGAGTCATTATTTACTTATTATTTGCTGCTCTAATTCTCAATTCAATGTAGTTATTCACAAAACAATGTTCAATGCAAAATACTTATTTTAAAAATAAGCCCTTCAAAGTGAGAGGTTGAAATTACAAAGCGCAATACAAATTAGGTAGTGGATAAAATACCACCTCATTGGCTGTTGAGGCCAGATGATTGAAGCTTTGGCATCTCAGGGGAACCCATTTCAAACTCTTGAACCATGGAAGAAACAGAAGGAAGTTCCACTTGATACCCAGAATTGTGCATCAGCGCCGACGAGCTGAAGCTTTTAGTACAACTAATAACCACTAGGGCTTTCCCTCCTGATTCATGTCACTGCCTTTCAACGAGTTTTGCTTCCTCACTACCAAAGGTAGCAAGGAAATGAAAAGATTTTTTGCCCAATCACATTTTCGACTTGCTTCTTACGTTTCTAAAGCTTTCTGAACCATTTTTGTTCCCCGTCTGTCTGTGTTTCTTCATGATCCGCTATTTTCACATGACTGTGGGGCCCGCCGTTCCCGAGTCACCGAAACCCTGAAACTTGAGGGGCATATATCCGCATTTCAACATACCTAATGTCTTAAGCTTGAAAGAGAGAATAAATGTCATGGTATGGGTCGCATAGCCGTCTTATCACAGATATCAGTAACCCAAACGATTTTTTAAAAATCTTTTATTACTCCTAGTTCCACTCGTCGCCGCTAGATTGCTGTAGAAGTAGGGATATTTTCCCGCACGAATATTTACATTGAGTAGAACTTCCTTCTGTTTCTTCCATGCTTGAACCTTCAACTGCTTCTTGTCTGATCAGATTAACTCCTTCATCTAATTCCATTGCCAGAAATCCAGAAATGTGAATTGTTTTAGTTGGAGTAGGTACATATTTAACACTCTCAATGCAGGTGTACACCGGTGGTGCACGCTGCGGTCCTCCTTTCCTTCCTGCTGTCCACACATGGTGGACGAGGCCAAGTTTGAAGGAGCCTTCGTTCAAAAAGCAGTATTTCAGCACGAAAACAGTTTGAAGGTCCCGTAAGAGAGAAATCCTCAGAAGTGGATCAAATTCATGCGAGTCGTTTTGACGTGCCTATGGTGGACAGTGAGTAGGAGCGAGTCAAGGGGAAGGCTATTCACCTAGGCCGGGGCTGTCGTACTGATTATTGACCCGTGTTAAGAGTGTTAAATCCAATACTCGTGGAAAATGCAGAATTTTGATTCACAAAAATGTATAACCTCCGGATTTCAAATCTGGAATTCAGATGTTCTTATGAGTGTATGCTCATAAGATCCTCTGAATTTGCTGTACAAACACGGGATTGAAAGAATTATTGTTATTTTCAGTTCATGAGTATCACCTACGTTCTCCAGCTGGGATGGATCGTCATGTTCATTTTCTTGATCATTGTCACCGTTTTCTACACCATCTTCTGGGCCTTGTGCTCGTCTGAACGGGTCCAAAACAAGCAGTGCATCGACTTCACTCAGTTTGGTTTGTGACATTTGTGAATTAAGTACAACCTAGTATCTGCATTTGATACCAACCATTAGAAATTCAAGAGCAATATAAGGAGCCAAAACTCAGGGAGCACTTAAACCAATACAGGAACAAAAGATCAAACCTGTCCGACCCCGTTTTACCCAGTTTAGAAAGCATAACCTAAATTATTGTTAGTGAAAAAATTATTAAAAATTACCTACTGGACCAGCCACGACACCTTGCCACCTTACCAAACGTTTTTCGTAATTTTTCAACTATAGATTTTACTATTGAAAACATATTATTAACCTACCCGATGAGAGCTTTCACTGGCTAGTATGCCCATGGAGAGACTAAAAATTCTACTATAAGGATAAAAGCAAGTCTCGCGAAAAATACCTTCATAGGCCACCGCTGATGGTACAATTTTGCTTCCGAGTCTACCAAGGTAGTGGAAGCATTGTTTTCACTTTTCGGACGTGAAAATTTTTTCATCTCCAAAATCAAAATTTCAACTGGCATTTTACGTTTTAGACCTTCGTGAACAATTTTGGTTTCGTGTCTGTCTGTCTGTCCGTCCGGGAATCCTTGCCACACGCATAACTTTCACAATTTCCATCTAATTTTGATGATGGTCCCCTTTATTCATCACTTGCCGACCAACGGTAGCCTCTGCGCATGCGTACATGTGAAATCCTCGAAACATCAATTTCTCCCGACCTAATGGTCCAATTTTATTCAAATTTGGAGGGTAGTTGAAGATCGAAGGTTCGATGATGCCCTACGAGTTTCATCAAGATCGGATCAGCGGCATCGACTGCGCATGCGCAAAACTTGAAATCCTTGCAACACGTATAACTTTAACACTTTTCATCCGATTTCGATGAAATTTTCAGGGATTACGCGGGTTAGCTCCCAGATGGTCCCCTATGAAATTCATTACCAGCCGCCCAATAGTAGCCTTCTGCGCATGTGTAAACATGAAATCCTTGAAACATCAATTTC